>JXSR01S066490.1:42916-60462 GCA_000969725.1 Ophiothrix spiculata | reverse complement strand
TTGATTTCCTCCTCACTAGCAGACTTGGTGACACTCAGCACCTTGTAGAAGTCTTTTCGTTTGCTTTTCTTTAATTCTAATTTAGCATCTTGTAATATTCTTTTATTTTCTGAAAACAAAATAGAGTCATGATGACATCTTAATAAATCTTGTGACAAGACTTGTCAGGACTTTGTTGCAAGTGGTTTTGGACAATCAATCCGTCACTTGTAACTATTGTAAACAATGACAAAAAAGTTCTAAAGCTAACCTCAACAAAATTTAATTCATATTCAAAACGCAAACAGACTAGCAGCAGTTGACATGAAAAAAAAATGAAAGTTCAACTTCTCTCAACTTGCGTTGCCGCAAGTGGTGTTGCATTTTGATGTCAATCTATTGAAACTACTTAGCGCTTGAGTCTGCACATGCTCAATATGTATGTGAGCGTAAGAGTTTCCCATGTGAGTGCAAGAAAGTCGTATCTGCAGTAGCTGCCATTTTTCATAAATTTGCATTGCACATTGGATAATACTCAGTCTTGGGTCAGTGGCTCTTGAATTGTTTCTTCAAGTGATAGTGTCACTTGAAGAACCATTTCAAAAGCAACTGACATATGGGAAAAAGATTTTTAAAGTTTTGTCACATTCTAGCGACAAGGTGTTAGAAAATATACCAAATGGCAGCCATTGTAGATACGACTTTCTTGCAGTCACATGACAAGTATTCATGCTACAAAAGAGCTTAACCCTAACTGATCATGTAACTTTTCTCATTTCTAGCCTATCTCCTCGAAAAGGGAAGGGTGCTGAAAAATGCGCGTTTTCACCAGGATTCGAACCAGTGACCTCCCGTTTCCCAAGCGAGTCATACCCGTAGCAAGCCACCGCGGAGACGCTGCCCGGCCAGCGATTTGGTCCCTGCATATAACCCCCGTCCATGACGTATCGGGATTTAGCGCATTTTCATGATTTTCTAAAGTGAGATTCAGTGAGATCTGGTTCTGTTAGGGTTAATCGCATATTGCTGTGCGGTGCTGTGGCGTAAAAGCTGCCTTCATGTCAATTATTTGTGACTTGTTGTTTTGACACAAAAAAAATGTCTTAAAACTCAAGTTGTGCACTTGACATGTTTCAACAATCACAACAGATAGACCAGATTACACTCTATCTAAAAAAAATGCCTTCTATGAGGTTTTTATTCATTAATGCTCCTTGCCAAGTTGTATCCTACATCATACGCGATGCACTGCAACTCATGAAGTGAGATACGATGGTTGTCGTCATGATCGTCAAACATATTGATTTTTTTCTGGGGATAATTTACTTAATAGTTCAAAATGACTCACCTCTAGTTTTGTCCATATTGAATACTTTTTCATAATCTCTAACCGCTTCTTCAAATTGTTCTGTATCATAATAGCTGCAATGACGACACAAACAAGCAAAAAAACAAAAAAAACCCAGTTGTAATCTAAATATTGTATCATCTGTTTTTGTTTGGGGGCTAGTCTACAGTATTTTTCAGAATTAAGTTTTTTGTTCACGGGGTTTCTGGAGCTGGACGCTTATTACTACCTTGGTTTGCGTAAAAGTCAACTCTTTACGCATAATTTACCGTGTGATTGGTCCAATCCAGTTCTTGTGAAACACTGACAGCCGCGCACCTTTCACTCGAGTTAAAACTATACAGTACGCAAGCAAACTTAATTCAATAAAAATACTGTAGTGTTCTCTGAATATGCCAATCATTTACTCATGGAACAAAATAGCAAAGAATGGTCCCAGTGCTTGTTACATTTCCTTGTTTCCTTGGGCAAGAAACTTTACTCTACTTGCTCCGTGGTCGGACAGTCACGTTAAGCCGTGGGTCCCCTGTGCGAATGCTCCTTCATGGGGCGCTGCATACAGTGTATACCTGGTGAGTCTTTTAAGCAACAGGCCCCAAAGCACACTATACTCCAAATTATGCAACAAGCAATCAGACTCTGTTACGAAATCCATATAGCATATCCATTGTATTCTACAACATTGTGAACTGTTGTTTTTGTATTGTGTAAGAGACTAGCATGATTGATAAGAATTGATCACTGCATATTAATACACTTGGTACATGAATCTTTCATTATTTTTGGTTAATTTTGTTGCTACTACATGGACAAATCTTGAATATAAGTTCATTTGAATATTCAACATGATTGAGTACGAAGTTATTATTAGAAAAGTACAGGCTAATTTATTTCTGCTAGGGAGTCCATTCTATAATTTCTTCAACATTTCGGGGGGGGGGGGGATTCTTTGGGTAAGACAGCAATTTTTTTTTTTAAATGTGAATATTATTAAAATGTAGACATTTGTGAAAATTGATAAATTTGTCTATCTTTGATATTGTTTTTTTTTTGAGAGAGAGAGCGGTCAGATAGCTATGTTTTTGGGTTCTTCGGGCATCAGCTGAAAACATACGTAGTCATAACGTGACAGGAACTCTGAAAATATCAGTCTTTATGTATCACCTGCAAAGTGGGTTGTGGCGCCCTGGGCAGCAGAAAATGAAAGCAACTGACAACCGCAATGATACATACCATTTAGCTCTTCTCATATAAGCTTTGAGGTAGCTTTCATCCAAATCAATCGCATTTGTACAATCCTCGATAGCTTGGTCTAATTTCTTTAACTGAGAAAAAAAAAACAATACATACATTGCCATAAGAATAATAAGACCAGGCATTAGAATGATTTTTCATGAAAAAAATCCAAATTTGGTAAAATTCAACCAAACACCACTAAAATGGTTAAATTAAGCCCCAAATTATCTTAATTTGGATGAAAAATATCTTAAATCAGATAATTATCTGAAAATTCTTATGCCTGTAAGACATTGCTTTTATGTTGAATGTCAAAATAACAAAAAAGTACCATGTACAACTTTTAAAAGATAATTTCCTTTTCACACCAAAGTTCCTTCTTGTTTTAAATAAATAAATACTGGGGATTTATAGTACGCTATGCCTCCCAGATTTGTAATTTCACTCGGCCTTTGCACACTTTACAGCTGTTCGCTGACCACTGTGGCTAAAGTAAGCTCCAATCCACATCAAGCATCATTTCAGGTTCTGCGACAACCTCTAGGGGCGCTGAACATTGATCAGCCCACATTCGCACCATCGCTGCCCGGATCAGCTCCCCGAGTTTTGTACGGGTTTCCACAAGACAATTAGCAGTTAGTTCCTTGTCCAAGGGAATTTCAAGCACACTCGACTTTTGGCACCAGCAGGGTTCAAACCCGGGACCATCTGCACCGCAAGCAAGCGCCTTACCGATTGAGCTAACTTGACTGCTGTTTACCCTCCCGAAACAACCTGGTGACAAGGCTGTTAAGTTTATAAATAAAAAACTGACAAAAGGGGGGAATCGATATATGGAAGTTTGAGACATCAGTGAAAATTGTGCTCAGCCTTAGTGTGTGTATACTTAATTGAGCTGGGTGCATGCAGCAAATGTTTTTCAGCAATTTGTGTCGTTAATGTGTTTGGCTCAATTCAACGAGAATGTGATCAGCACATACCACTTTAAAATTCTCAAAAATATCTCCTGGTATCTTACTGTATAAGAAATACCTATTTTCACGTATTTCGACCCGGGGATTCGAATCGCATTCCAATCCAATCTTCACCCATGCCAAGCCACCCACGGGAACTGCCTTGGCAGCAATTCGGTGACCATATAATATATCTCCATGTTGTGACGTATTCGGATTTTAAATATTTTCTTCATTGTCTACTGTAGGATTTTGTAGGATTCGGCACTGTTAGGTAATATTACGCATGTCATTTAAAAGTTCCTCCGTATGCAGCCTCATATTTGTCTGTTCTGCAAGCGTAGGGCTTTAAAGGTTTCGTCTGAACCAACCTTGGATCCTACCGTCGCCCAATTACAGCAAAGTTTGGTGTTATTATTAATATTATGCATGTCATTCAAAAGTGCCTCCGAATGCAGCCTCATATTTGTCTGTTTTGCAAGCTTAGGGCTTTGAAGGTTTCGCCTGAACTTACCTTGGATCCTACCGTCGCTCTATTACAGTAAAGTTTAGCGTTAGTATTAACATTATGTGTGTCTATTGAAAGTGCTTCAGTATACAGCTCGTACGCGGCTTGGTATTGTCCGGCTTTGAAGGCTTCGTTTCCCTGGTCCTTTTTATTTTTGAGTGATTTACATTTCTGGAAAGGAAAGAAACAAAATATTAATAAAGCATAATGGTGACGAAAAAAAAAACACCCTGTTTTTACGGGCGCGCGGACCAAGGTCGGTTGGTCAGGCGTTTTGTAATTATTTTGCCCTGAATAACCCAAAAATTGGAAGAAAAACTATAAAATTTTATTAATAAGAATTCTTTAAAAATTTAACCAAATTTGACACATTTTTGGGAAAAAAACCCCTTCTAAATCTAGGGTCAGTAGGGCCCGTAAAACGGAGGGCGGCGGGTGTTGTCGCCTAAGGGTAATTCTATGCAGAAGGGTTCACTTCCATGAATTCTAATTATAATCGACTTAAGCATTGGCAATTTTCAAGGGTTTGGCCGTCATTCTACGCAACCCAAAAATGGTGAGAAACTTCATAAAGATTTGAAGTAATAATTAACGAAGATGAGTACAGTGTATAAGTCTGATTACAATGTCGTTTTAGTCACAAAGACATATGGCAGACATTAGACATGAGGATTGAGATCAACATTGTTCAGAAGACAATTATTCAAATTAATCATACTGCAGTTACACATCATCAAAGACGTGACCATTGTCTGTAGCTATACAAAACAAAACTGACAGCCAAGTCTTATTTTCTAAATAAGCTTCCTGAAAATCGCGTCCAGAATATTCAAACAATTGAGTGACTATGCAGTCTGTGCGTACGCGTAATTCAGAATTTAAATCAACTGACAAAAGCTGATGCTGTCAATTTTCCCCAGAGACAAGAACTTGGTGCAACGATCACGGAAACATCCAATCACATCCAACTGCATGAATTGCAGTGCGTAGCGTACAGCCCAGTGTACTACTTGAAAACATGCGTTAATGAGTAAAAACCTGCAAAACAGGGAGTTGATTTTAAAGATTGACTGTACAGTGACACAACTTCAAAAATGTGAGCAAAATTTACTTTGATCTACAATGATTTAGAATTCGCAAATCTACTGCTTGTTTCCATCATTTCTCATCATTCCTCCAGCGATACATCAAACTTACCAGACAAGCCTGGCCGAATATTATTTCTGACTCTTAAGCTGGTTTCAGAGTTGCCTGTCGTGTGGTCGTACGACCAGCGTGACGTCAAAAATTTTAAGTGCGCCAACTTGACCTTGTCGCATCTTGAAAATTTTGCTAGCCGTACGACAAGCCGATATATAGATTACCCTGTCGTGATGGTCGCAACGACACAATATTTTGAGTTGGAATGAATTCAACTTTTCTTGCGCGTGACAGACCATTGCGGCTATATGCAAATGTGTCGTGCTACATTGTGACAACTGTTTTGTTGTCTGCCGTTTTTAGTTTTTCGAAACCCAACCGCAGTAATTTTACCTGCAAAAAATGTTTTAAAAATCGTTGTATATCGTGAATCGATCGTACAAATGCGGAAAAGATACGGATCGGGTCCGCATAACACTACTAAGGCTTTAAAGTATTGGTTTCAATGGGGAAGTTATTTAGTGGTGTGTGCTCTTGGCTAATTGGGGACGAGCTGTACTGAGTGAGTTAAACGAATTGGCAGCCTGTTTCCAAGATGGCGACCTTAAATTGTGTGGAGTTTGGTAGCATCCATTGATTTAAATGGCACGCATCCATTGATTTAAATGGCACGTGTTTGATATTCATAATAAAAAGGCATCAGTATGTGTATCGGTGCATGTCGCCGTTGCGCCAAACGGCCCGTGGCAGGATGTAAAAAAAAAACGAAAGTCTTGACGTGTTGAATTTGCGGCACATTTTGTACTAGGTGAAAGCCACCGTTGAGGCTACCGGCGGCACAGAATTTAAAAAAATCGACCTACCGACGCTACTGATTTTTTTCATGAAAAGGCGAACAAACAATATTTTTCTTGGCCTTATTGTATTGTCATAGAGCAAACTGAGGTACCCTTCATTGCAAGGGCAGGCTGTCCTTGTTTTTTCCACCTACAGTCGATAGCCTTGTGCTCTGTGTTTCACAGGTTTCAGTTTGTTATCCCAATCAGTTGTTGGTTTGAGTAATTTCTATTTATATTACTATTTACATTTCATTACCTCCCATGAGCTCCTCAAGACAAAGGTGTCAAAATGGGTACCGGCATTCTTCAATCCTGAGGAAAGGTATAAGGTTCGCTGTGAACAAACTCTTTACCTTAAAAATCAAATTAATGGAGCCTAGCCCAATCTGTTCGAAAGAGATACTGGCACTTTTGTAAGTTAAGCTGTCTACTTAGACCTAAAAAATTGGTTTGATTGGCGTAACCCGACCGACCCTAATTTAACCACCGACCCTAGATATTTTTTATTTTTTTGAGCATGGTAAAAAACCTCAAAATCACATATTTGATGGGAATCAATTCATGGGAGCCCAAGATATGGCTTGCAGGACATTCAAAATGACAAATAAAAGATGTGTTATAGAAAAAGTGAAGATGTTTTTGTAAATGTGTCGTATATTTTGTGTTCTTGTATGTGAAACATAGACTTAGAAAATAAAAAAAAAAAAAAATCCAACCTACCTACACAAATTTTTTTATGTTACGCCAATCAAACAGTTATTTTTTTGGCCTTATATAGAATTGACTCACTAACCTTAAATGCTGCGATGGCAAGTTTGTGGTCCGGCGCCAGTCTTAGTACTTGCTGGAAATGTTGTTGTGCTTTTTCTATATTGTCTTGATAGTACAGACATAAACCCCTAACATACAAGGCATCAGCATTCATTGGCTCTCTCAGTAATAAGCCACTGTTATGGAGAAATACAAAAAGGAAAGAGCATGATATATCATCATGTCATAGCATAACCCCCTAACATACAAGTCATCAGCATACATCAGCTCTCTAGGGCATGATATATCATGGCATAACCCTCTTACATACAAGACATCGGCATATTGGCTCTCATATAGAGAAATACAAAAAACCATCAGGTATCATATTCCCCTTTTAAGAGTTAACCCTCCCTTCCCTTGTCTAAATTACACACAAGATTTGATATGGTATACTCTTTCTCAGAGTTGTTTTTCCTTTCAGATCGTGCCTTGTACGCCACTCTTAACGCGTGCGTCAACAGCGTGAGCGTAAACAATCAAATTCAACAAATCTTGCACTGCAAATACGTGCGTAAGTAAGTGCATCCGTACGCAGAAGTGCTTAACAACAAGCGTTGGCAAGAAAAAACCCGCGAACGGGGGAAAAGGTACTCTGAGATAAACTATACATGTATGGGTCTATTATTGTGGAACTTCAAATTGTCATGTGAGTGCAAGAAAGTTGTATCTGCAATAGCTGCCATTTGTCATAAATTTGCATTATGCACTGTGAAATATCTAGTCTTGGGTCAGTGGCTCTTGCACTGACATATGTTAGAGAAGTTAGAGAAATTTCAAGGGATTTTTCGCATTTTAGTGATGAATTGTTAAATATATTTAACATATGGCAG
Source organism: Ophiothrix spiculata (assembly GCA_000969725.1). Classification (NCBI taxonomy): domain Eukaryota; kingdom Metazoa; phylum Echinodermata; class Ophiuroidea; order Amphilepidida; family Ophiotrichidae; genus Ophiothrix; species Ophiothrix spiculata. The sequence goes on along the minus strand of JXSR01S066490.1, from coordinate 52,816 downwards.
CCATTGCAGATACGACTTTCTTGCACTCACATGACAAAATGCCCTGACGATATAAATCCACTTACTTGACTGCTTCCTGTGCTTCTGAGAATCTTCGGAGTTTGGATAACGCTTCTGCTCGTCTCACTTTAAATTTGGAACTTGCGGGCGCTCTGTCGATAGCTCTGTCTAGGTCATACACCACCTGCAGCCAAAATGTCAGCAAAAGTTATTAATTAAAAGTCTCCGCCATAATTCCCAGGACAAAATTGATCATGTAACCAGGAATTGAAGGTCACGTCTGTGTTGATACTTCGAATAATCCACCAGTAGGATGTAAAACCAAGAACACATGGAATGCTTTAGGCGCTGGAGCACAATTAGGCCACAACTTTGAGCGGCCGGCCGCAACCTGGCCACAGCCTTTATTTTCCAAGATGGCGACAGTAGGCTTGATTTTTCACCTCAAGATTATTGTAAAACATTTATTACATGTTTTAACATTATCTAGAGGTGCATATTCAATCCTAAGGTCGCCATCTTGGAAAATCAAAGCTGTGGCCAGGTTACGGCCGGCCGCTCAAAGTTGTGGCCTGATTGTGCTCCAACTCCTTACATGTGGTGACTTATCGGTCACATTCATTAACAATAGAGAAGGACCCTTCACCCTGGGTACAGGGAGTATCAAAATATTTAAAAGATTGCCCAGAAGAGAAGGAGCTATTCTGGTGCAAAAGAAACTTAGGCAAAACTTTATAAGCAAATTACCAGAAACAAGTCAATTTGAAACAGAAATGAAAGAAGTAACTCACATAACCCTGATTCACAGAAGCAGGAGACCATTTTGTTACAGGCCAAACATTTATTGAACACAATTAAAAGAAATCCAGATTTCAGGGTCGCGTTGTTTGTTAATGCAACCCCCAATTTTTGTTTGCATTGTCAGATTCTTTTTTATTTGACCTATAATCAAAATGCATGTTTCTGCTGCAGAAAATACTAACTACCACTTTTCAAACAATATGTAATTGAACCCAATACATTTCTTTATGCAAAAATTTGATGTCCTCTGTTTCTTCAACAGAACACTAACTGTTATCAATAGTTTACAGAAAAAAACCCAGCTATAGGCAAAATAAATATTTATTGGACAAAAATCCATACAAAAGTTGCATTTACAAACAATGGGCCCTGTACTCTGGATTTTTGTTTACACTGTCCAATAAATTATTGTTTGGCCATTTTATAGGATGGAACATTAGTTGAACAAATTAAATCAGCTGACGAAGCAATTATAAGATATACTAATGGAGCTATTAAAGTCAAATGGACTGGAAAACATTTAGGCCTATGTGGTAAATTAATGGGGCAGATTAACAATGAAATCCTAATTGAAGACAAAAATTTGATCCATAAAAACATATGATGTGTAACGTTAACGACTTTGAAGAACTGTATCTTGGTTGGGTAACCACACAATTGCAAATAAACTTACAAGACCTCCAGACCTGTATTAAGGATACGTCTAGAATTTGGCTTTAAATCTCTGGTATCTAACTCAAGATGATTGGTTCAATTGGTGAATATGGTGACTTGGTTGTCATTAAAAGGCTTTCAAACCATACGAACACTACCAAAAATTATTCAACGGGTGTAGATTAAGGTTTCTGTCGAGACTGTTTTTTCATGTCTATATGTCGCAAAAAAATTTTATCGACATAAAGTTGATGTCAAAGAGTTGTTATTTTGTAACGTTTTACATATGTTCTCACCTTTCTGTAGTCGCCATCACTGAACGCCTTTTCAGCAGCAAGGGCATGTAATTGTACTAATTTGGCAGTCCTCATCTATCAAAAAAGAAAATAATGGCATTACATAATATCTGTATGTCATCTATGTTGTTACAGTAAAGAAAACTAGATTTGTCCCAAAACATTTTAAAATTCATTTGCTGGGGTTTGTCGCCTTAGGGTCAACCCTCTATTGTACATAGGAACCTTGTGACTTGAGTATTGTTACACATAAAATGCAATCTTCTTGAGGTCCTGATGCCTCATCATTATAATAGTGATAGATACAATACTGTCACTAATTTATGCCTAAAATATTTTGGAAAAGGTGTTTAGCTACAGCAGGGTTTTAACTGAACACCAACTGTCCAGGAATGATGCATACTGTTGCAGTTTTCAAGCGGAACAGTTCAATGAGCCGTGCTATTGACTGGAAAATAGAACTCTGCTTTAGCTAAACACCTTTCTGGAATATGGGCCTTTATGTTTACTGCAGTGTAACCCTATAATCAACCCTTCCTAAATATGACACCTGATAAAGATGATGTCAACTTTTTAATACAAACCATCTCTTCTTTCTGCCAGACAACATGTTTCTAGTTATCATAAATCCCAAATTTGCTTGAAGCATTTTAAGCAAATCTATGTGCTTGATACAAAATCTATTCATAGAGCACATGTTCAAATTAGAGAATAAAAGCGGGGTGCCCATTACGAAAAAATAATGTACGGCCATCCATTATGAGACAATAGATGACAGGCAAAACAATAAATCGCCATCTTTTATTCTCATTCTTGGTCACAAATTTGAGTCATTTATAAACCCAAAACGATGTAAATTATTGCCAAAAATAATAAACATTATCATTGGAAAAACGTACACCCCTATTCAAACATAAAATATTCCAAACCCAGTAAAGCTGTTCGTGCCGGATGTGTGCGTATACCTGCATCGCGCCGTGATTTTGAACGCGCGGCTCCACTGCGTTTCACGCTGAACGCACTGTCATTTATCGTCTCATAATGGATGGCCAAAATTCCTTATTAGGAAGTTAAATCGCACTCAGTGACTAAGAATACCTATCAATTAACCTTTTCATCTATCGGAAATAAAATTTGGGTCTTAACAAAGATATTTGTCCTACCTAAAATGTATCTACCCTGTTTTTCAATATGTAACTTGAAACAATAAACTACTCTAGTTATTAAAGCCTGATAACAGATATGATCAACTAAAAATGAGTACTGATAAACTTAAATAAGTACTACTCCGTAAACCTAAATATTTTCCATACAGTATTTTCACGCAGTCATTTTTTAATAATTTTACGCGCATTTTTATATTTTGCATTTGCTAATTTTAACATGCGCAGTACATTTTTTGCAGTGCATTTATCTTTACACTAGACAAATTGACCACAAAACAGCACAAAAATAAATGTAGTGCAGAACTTCTAAAATACTCAGTACAAGACTTACTTCTAGTTCTGCTTGTTTGTTAAGAGGTTCTATGTCAGATAATCTTTCCAAGCTTCTGATACCGGCATCTGCATTCCCTAAAGCTATGTGACATTTGGCTTCCCTTAAATAACCCTGTATAACAAAGACAAAAAAGACGAAACAGCAATTTTAACAGACCTTTTAAAAATATGTTCAAAAAATCTCAGGAATGCTAGATTGCATGGGCTTGTAGTCAACTAATTATGTACGGGGTCCAATCACCAGTCCGACGGCTTGCTAGTCCAATAGCTCGCTAGTCGGAAGGCCTGCTATACCGACTACGTTATTTAATGGGGAAAATATAACCTTGAAAAAGGCTCGCTAGGCCAAAAAAATAATTGCTAGTCCGAAGGTTTGCTAGTCTGAATATGAAAATAGGCTCGTCAGTCTGAATTTTAAAAACAGCTCGCTAGTCCGAATTTTAAAAATGGGCTCGCTAGTCCTAATTTTAAAGTAGGCTCGCTAGTCTAAACTTTGAAAACAGCTCGCTAGTCCGAATTTTGAAAAAAGGTAATAGAGTTATACGAGGGGGTATCTAAAAGTTTTAAAGATCAGCAAGAAGAAATACGGTCAGGAACATAATTTTATTATGTGTGACCCTTTCATCTTTACATTGCCACTGTGCAAAGTAACACATTTCTCCCACTTAAAACTGACTGATCCACAGATGGACTTGTAGCTCTAGGTCCTCTTTTAGCCAAAAAATACACATTGTATTTCACTAAAAAATCAACATTTTCAGGTCGGCCATGCTTTACATAGGTCATTTCTTGACCGATTCGATTAAATTCGCACTTAAATCTGATGAAATTCAGACTAGCGAGCTGTTTCTAAAATTCGGACTGGTGAGCCATTTTTCACATTCAGAGCAGCGAGCCTTTTTTAAAATTCGGACTGGCGAGCCTAAATTAAAAGTCTGAATAGCAAGCCATCAGAATAGGGAGCTTTTGGACTAGCGAGCTGTCCCCTTATGTACAAGCTCATTACTATTTTAGTAGTATTGCGCATATTTGTCGATGAAAAATTGGTCCAAGATCTTAAAACTGTTTGTGTATTTTCACCGGGCATATCTTAAATTTTGGACTATACAGGGCGAGTCAAAATAAAGTGTAATCTAATCAGTGATTTTATATAACCAGTTCCTGTGATTCTTTTTCAAAATTGTTCTTGTGCGAGATGTAATATTTCTTCAGCTTTCATAGAAAATTTATCCTGTTGAAATCGGACAAAGCATTCTAAAGTTACAGTCATTTGAGTGGAGGTACCCAATTTTAACGGCGAACAAACTACGATATTTAGTTTACGTGCGTACTGGTAAAAAATGCTGTTGTCTCTTTCATTTGTTATGATAGGAATGCCTTTAGAAACAAAACAACAAGAAAACAATACTATATTGAATGTAGATTGTGAAATATGGAGTTATGGGTTGATTCTTGAGGTAATGTTCAGATCTCTCAATAAAGCTCTTCTCTTTCGGTTGTTGCTTTATTGAATCGTCAAGATGAGGACCTTTCAAACCCTTCCTTGTTTCTGTTAAGAAGAGTTGCGTGGTCTTTAGCTCATAAACAATATTTTTTATACTAATTGGTTGAGGTGATGGGACCTGGAACGGATCCGTAAATAACTGACAAAACAGAAGGCGATCTTCAACCGGACTATGAGTCTGATAATACATAATTGCAACAAAATGTCAGTGCCGGTTGCTACATTGTTGCGCCATGATTTATCTCCTGGCATTGGTTGTCAAGATTGTGCACTGATATTTGAAATGATCGTCAGTACTTTGATCTGCATCATTGAATCTCTTTCAGTGTCTCTGCAAAATGCGTGTCCGTTTAACATTTTGAATGTAGGGTCAAATTCATCAATGCACTATTAATAAGATATTACTCACTGCTGTGCAGTAAAGAGTTTGTGTTGAAGCAAATTTGTTCGATATCAAAATTGGGCCCCTTTACTTAAATGGCTGTAACTTTTGAATGCATTGGTCAATTTCAACAAACTAAAATTCTCATGAAAGCTGATTACATTTTCTATTTAGCAAAAATATTTAAGATTGACAAACATAAACAGATTTCCTGTAAAACATTCCTCAAGTTGATTACACTTTAATTTGACTCACCCTGTAGTTGTTGGATTTAATTTGTGAACATGTGTCTGTGACAAACACAGTTGTATCTCACGTGAGCGTACATTTTCAAGGTTTTTTTGTTAACGTCTACGCACAAGACTCTGAACACATGTTCACAAATTAAATCTAACAACTATAGCGACCCAATTTTTAAATTTGGACTAGCGAGCTGTTTTTAAAATTCGGACTAACAAGCCTTTTTTAAAATTTGGACTGGCGAGCATAAATTACAATTAGGAATAGTGAGCCGTTGGGCTAGGGAGCTTTCGGACTATCGAGCCATCTTACTAGCGAGTTGTCCCCTTATGCACAAGCTCATTACTATTTTAGAAGTATCGCGCATATTTGTAAATGAAAAATTGGTCAAGATCTGAAAACTGTTTGTATATTTTCACCGAATTTCAGTGCCAATAAAAGTGACTTTACAAGTTCAATAAAATACAATCAATTTTAGATGCACTTCACAAAAACCTTTTTACAAAAGCATCTGAAAAGTTGCCACCGATGCTTAACTGCTAACTGCCAATTTCAATTTCTGTAACATTTACACCAGACTCCACTATACTGTAATGTTTGTTGGGCGTACACCACACCTCCCGCACATACAATTAAGACTTACCTTCCAGTACTTTGATATACCTGTACCCATTTCTAACATCTGGGTGGGGAGGAACAATGTGGACAAAGAATCTTACTCTCGAAAGGATTCAACACTGCATTTGGCTGGGACGGGGCTTGAACCTACAACCTCTCAATCATGAGTCCAATGCTCTAATCACTGTGCCAGAGTACTCTCTCTAATTTATACCAATATACCCATTCGAAAATATCTTCTGACAGAAAAATCAAAATTTTCAATTAAAATCGTTTTATGGTTTTTTTTCTAATTCTATTTTTCATGAAATCAGGCAATTCAGATTATGTTGCAAATAAATACAATCCATTTTAAATGCACTTCACAAAAACCTTTTGACAAAGCATCTTTATGTCTCATACACTCATGATCATTACAGTTTTCAATTGGTTCATTCACATGAATGTCATGCTCTAAAAATAACCGCCCTAATCTCTACACAGGGTCACTCTACTGCAGACAACAATCAGGTTTAATACACAAATAGCTGATTCCCTAGACTAAGGCCTAAAAAAATGGTTGACTTGCCCTTTGCGACCGACCCAAAATTTTCAAAATTTAGGGTTGCTTTTTTAGTTATTTTTTTAAATTTTTTGGTGAACTTTTGCCCAAGTCAACAGTGCATTTGGTAAAAATATCATGATATTTGGGTTGAATTTACAACAATATTCACAGAATGTTATATATTTGCATGGAACAAGCACATATCCTGAATAATTAAAGCACAAAACGATAAAAATATTTATAAAATTATAACCTTTTTTTCAGTTTTTTTTGGCGTCCATTTTCAAGAAGAAAAAAAAAGGAAAAAAATCTGACCGACCGACAATCAATTTCACCATTAGGGGCAAGTCAACAAGGCTACTTTGTGAAAACTTAGGGCTAATCACCCCATAGCCCTGGAGTAATTTCATGCTTGCTACAAAGCTGGCAACTAATGAAAGCCACTATTTGTTCCAACATCTAGTTATTACATACACAACAACTCTGATGTTGTAGATGTACATGTAATAACTTGTCTTTCCCCCCCCCCCCGAAAGCGCAACACCTGGGATTAATATTGTCAGCCTACCTTGACTAATTTGTTATTTAATTTAAGTGCTTCTTGTACATCTTCTAGAGCGTGTTGATATTTGTCCAACATCATAAAGGCTGCCGCTCTGTTGTTGTAATAACTTGCGCACAGCGGACACGTTCCTGTTGGAAAATCAGATCAGTATTTTTGTTAAAATCAACATCCATTATTTTAAAAGTGAAACCATTGGGTCAATATGTTTATGACTATAACTGCTCAACTTCCTACCTGTGGGTATAAATTTAATAGATAAACAGAAATTATTGAAATTAAATGGATCACAGCCAGAATACATGTACTTGCAAAATATTAAACAATATTACTGACATTCCAAAATTTAAGGAATGAGAATAATTCTAGTTTGGACAATTTGGATTTAGGTAGGCCCAACTTCTTTCTATTGGATGTATACTAAATTAGGTCCCATCTAAAACGAGTTTTTAGAGCTCGCTCAGTTGCATTGGCCCTGGTTGTCTAAGCCCTTGCAATGAATACTGTACAGGACTCGCTGATGAAAAACAAAGGATCTCATTTGAAAATCCGAGGTATATGTTTTCAACTTTTGTGTTGTGAAAAAGGTTTAAACTTCCATCAGTTAACAATGTTGTAGAATACAAGTGATAAGCTTTATGGACCTCAGTTTGTACTTCTGGGGTGACAGATTATAGTGTAGGGTATTTAAGTTTGTGTACAATTTTAAGATTTCAAACTACACATTAAAACAAAACAAGTATAGGAGAAATCATACCTGTTACCCTTGTACAGACTTGAATTATTTCGGAACCGTCATTCAAACACGGAACCAGGGATTATTTAAAATTAATGATCCATGTCATTTCAAGCTGCAGCCAGGTTGTAGATGAAAGATTCTAATATGGCTGAAAAAAGAAAAAAAAAGAACAGCAAAAGAAACTATGCACTAAAACATCCATGCATCACCTCTTAAATGCAACTAATCAAGTAGATTTCATATCACATGGGAAAATTGTGAATTATTCATCAGTACCATAATGAAAATATTGTGAAATTCTATTCAGGTTGGTAATGCGGCTATCAAATGCATCCCCTGCCCCCCACTACCCGGGCAAAGCGGGGACTTAACCGGGGCCGTAATATTTAAATTTGTAACGGCCCCGGTACGGCCCCGGGTACAGCCCAGCAAGGCGGGGGACATTTTTCTGTTACGGCCCCAGTCAGTCCCCGCTCCTGCACATGGCATGAGTACCGGGGTATGCCCAGCCAAACTGTTGTGATTATGGATTCTACTTTGCTCTGACAAAATATTTGTGTTTGTATGACTTGCATTTTGCACAATTTATAATATTTGGTCAGATGATTATTCACTTAACAAGCCACACTTGAATATAATTTACAAATGTAGTCCCGGGGAAGTTTTCCTGGCCCATTTGAGTGGCAAAACGAGCCCGCATACGTCCTGGGTATGCCCCGGGTATGCGGGGACGTAGTTTTCTGTCAATTCCCGGTCAGATCCCCCGCCTGAATAGGAAATGCAAAGGGCAGTCCAGTGGCTTGTCATACTGAACATGGAATTTGGGAGCAAGAGGTCTTTGAAACAAAAAAGAAACTTTTTAAAGTGTTATGCCCATGATATACTTTGAAGATACAGCTAGTGTCTGGTTAATTTTAGACGCTACAATGACACTAACCAGATGCTAGCAATTTACATATTTTCAACTTTAGTGTCTTTGTTAACCTCTAGCTTGTACATATATCATGGCCATTATGGTTTTAACAAACTCCCAAATACCATGCCAGGGCATATTTATGGTATGTTATCAGCATCGTTCCTGAAATTCATGCGACCTGCTCTCACAAAATAACGAGACAAAAAACATAACATTAACAGTCTTAGATGTGATATAGGGCAGTGTTCCTGCTAATAAGGCCATATGTTACAAAATTGGTGCAGAAGCTCAAAACTTGGCACCAGGGGTTTCAAAAACGAAAAAGACAAACAGAAGGTCTTGGTTAAACATGCATTTACTTAGGCCAAAAAAAAAAAAATTGTTTGATTGGCGTAACATAGAAAAAAAAATAGGGTAGGTAGGTCGGATTTTTTTTTTAATAATATTTTTTCTTTTAATTTTCTAAGTCAATGTTTCACATACAAGAACACAAAATATATGGCACATAAACAAAAACATCTTCACTTTTTCTGTAACACATCTTTTATTTGTCATTTTGAATGTCCTGCAAGCCATATCTTGGGCTCCCATGAATCAATTCCCATCAAATTTGGGATTTGGAGGTTTTTTACCATGCTCAAAAAAATAAAAAATATCTAGGGTCGGTGGTAAAATTAGGGTAGGTCGGGTTACGCCAATCAACCAATTTTTTTTTTAGGCCTTATTCCAGTTTTATTTATATTTATGCAAAAAGTCTACTCTATTGTTGCGGTTGTCCCTCCGTGATTGGCAATCACGAGCTGTTAAAGTTTTTTTATGACTTGGGGCAAAGTAAAAAATCCTTCGTATGGAACAAGGGTTTAGCCAGGGTTTGAAAGTAGGGCCTCCAAATACCAAGACAGGCGGACTTCAATTGAGACATCGTGACGTCAGCATGATTAATATTCATACTTGACAAAGACGATGATGATCAAGTTATACCAACATTGCGACCTTCCGGCAAACGAACGAAGACACAACGCGGTATAAAGCCCATTTTGAAGTCCACATAGTACATAAATTGATCAGATTTTGTGATGATGATGATTATTGAAGATAAATTCTAACATTCAACATTGAATTTCATATGGTAAAACACATTTTTG
>JXSR01S066479.1:60827-72443 GCA_000969725.1 Ophiothrix spiculata | reverse complement strand
TTAACTTGATTTTTACATGTACTTTTAATTGCTAATTTTTTGTAGCATTAGACTAGTTGAACAAGACCCGTGGCGTCTATTATATTCGGCGCTCTACTAATTTAAGTGTATTCTTATTATACATGTTATAAGGGTCGGTTCTTAGTTACTTCTTCCCAAAGAATATTCTATGCCAATTCTGTGCAATATTTATTCGTTATTCAATAAAATATCACACATATCTATGTAACAACGACGAGTCATGATAGAATATTCGACACGGTGGCGAATAAAAAAGTATTCTACACGATATCATCAAATCCCCGTTCTAATCCCAAGGTGCATTAGGGTATAAGGGAAAATAATTTAAACACGGATAGTTGTTGCATAGAATATTCTGTCTGCCAAAAACTTAAAACCAACCCTTAGTCATTAGTCGTCCACTTCCTGAACTCTTAAAAGAGTTCAGGAAGTAGACGACTAATGATGCTTTCACACTCGACTCGTGTATAGTTTTGTAGCTTTGTCGCTGCAAGACGTAATTTTGTGCATAATTTTTGACGCACGGCAAGATTTGTTGAGTTAAGGTGAATTCAACTTTCAGAGCGACATGAAGCGGTAAAGTTGGAAAGCGACAAAACTGCAAAGCTACAAAAGTGTGAAAAGAAGCAGACGACAAAGCTACAAAGCGACAATAAGGATGAAAGCAGGTTAAGACTTGTTAAATAAATCATCGAGATACTGAATGGCAAATTTTATGATTTAGGATGAATTCAAATTTGGTCAATATCCATCGATATATGCATCGTTACATACAAAAATGTATCATTAAAGTAGCGATAATGTAACGTTGTCTTTTCCAATTATAGAATCCTTGATTGTGATTTAAGCTCTAGGCGTTATTTAAGCAGACAACATAATGGTCCTGTACAAACCCTCAAAACACAATGGTACCCTAAACTGATTAATGTAAGCCGTCAAGCAATAAAATACCGAAGGTCGAATGTTTGCCTCCTTAACATATTTCAGTGAAATATATATGCATGTTTTTTGTCATTTTTGGTCTATTTTAGCCCTATTTTTGGCAATATTTCAAAACGTAATCCAATTTGTCACAATTTAGTTAGGTTGTTAACAAATATAGTGATCCAAGAACAAGGGTTTTGGACCATTGGTCCAAAATCATACAATTTGGTCCAAACCTGACCTAACCATCATCTTTTTCATGAAAATCCACATCTAGAAATGTATACTTTTATATGGATTTAATTATCAGTTGCTGAGTTACAAAGCATAATATATTTCTGAAAAAGTGCCCTTAAACTTAATAGAGAGTATCCACTTCAATCATGCGTGATCGCAAACAAAAGAGGTCATTCCCTTAGTAATCTTTATTCAATCAATGACCCTGAATCTGGCGGGCTATTTCGAAGCAGTTAATATGCTAACGTGCATGACGTTCCTGGTGCTGCTCTCCTGAATGGTCTGAATATTGTATAGCATTCCCACAAAGATGGCCGCTAATCCAAAACAAGGATAACCTCTATTCCGAGATTTTTAACTTTGTAGCGAAAAGATCAGTTGGGCGTATGTTTCACTGAAAATGAAATTTTCCGGCTTCCATGTTTTATTGCGTCTTTATTACGTCATACGTTGACCATTTTTTCAGATTTGGGTATCATTGAATGGACGTTCGACAGGTCAAAGTCCCGTTCACTGTCAATATATCTATTTTTGATTACCATGCATTGACTTTATCCTTCAAACCAGAGGGTCTAGTTTATAAGAGTTTCCTTTAATGTTATTACTCGATTGATTCTGCTCCATCAAAACGACTAGTGGCAGTCTGTTTTCAACAGTACCTTTAAACCTGTACATTACAACACATCCTCTCACTTGTATAATATATACAATACAATACTATTAGTTATCCCCTGTTTGTTCATACAATACGAACAATATTAATGGTTTGGGTTCGTATCACACGAGGCTGAAAGCCGAGTGTGATACGAACTCAAACCATTAATATTTTCCGTATTGCATGAGAACAAACAGGGGGTAACAAATTTATCATTCAGTATAAGCTAGTATACATAAAGTTTAAGCAACTCTAAAGAGTTTAATTGCTCGGAAAAATAAATTTTGTTTTAATTATTATGTTTATAAATATTACAATCAATCTTATCTATGTTTTACTTTACTAAATTTGATTGACAGCTATGCGCGTCGTTTCTAAAAGCTACGCGTACTGCACTGCGTTGCAATAAGCCTCTCAAGCAAACACAACCGCGCGCTATGTAATTCAACTGCGCGTTACAAAATCGATACAAGTAGGCCTGGTAAAAGAGCTATATGATATGGGATATATCATATGGGCGATACAAAAAAGTAAAAAACAAATAGAGTAATACAGAAACATATTTATTAGCTATTATCCAATGAAATTGTTTCATTTTTATTTAATGAATGATGAAATACAATATACAATGTAGGCATTTATATAGCGCTCTTACATGAAATCACAGGTATCACAGCGCTTTACAATAATAGTACAATGAAACAAATCAAGTACAATAAATCAAATATCAAATAAATATGTCTTTAAAAGAGACCTGAAGGTTGCCAGTGATTGTGCATGACGGATATGGTGGGGACTACACCGCCCTGGAAGGTTAATAACTAGAAACGTTTTTCACAGTGTTTAATGCTATATTTTATGCAATTTTTGTCATGTTGAAGCTACTTCCGGTTTCAATTACGGAAAATTCCGACGGATGCATTTTTTATTTTTTATTTTTTCACGAACAAAAACTAAAGCATTACATACTGAAAAAATGACTGAATTAAGTTTGTAGAACTTAAAATTAAATATTTCACGGATAAGAATGTGAAAAGATAATGTCACTTTTTAAAGGTGGAATTTTATTTTCATTCACTTTACTTCAATCCTTTCACGATTTTTTAAGTTCTCTATGGCAAAATTATCCGAAAAAATCTCAAATCTGTCCTGCGCAACATTTTAATTATTCAAATATTGGGTAGAATACGATGTCTGTTTTCAAATCAAACCATTAATTTTATGTTGCACAGGCCGAAATTGGAGGATTATTCTACCAAAAAGAATCTGTCCACTCGGTATTTTTCGATTACTCACCCAATTTCACCGCGTGTCCTGATCGGGCCTTTCCGTCTAGACTCGCTGAATTATAATTAATAGCATTTTGCAAAATCATTTGACCTTATGTCACGCCTATATTCTTACACAGACTTATGATAATAATATCATCAGTACCGTCAGTACCATGCTAGGCACGAAAGCCTTCGATTTTGAAAATTCTAACTCGTTAAACCATTAACATCATAATCATGTAATTTCACGCATCTGTAATTAAGCATAGCCTAAACAGGCCGCAAGGGGGTATACATCTGTATCATTGTATTGCCAATCGGGCTGTCAGCAAAATACTCAGTCGAAGATTGTATAATCATTATTAATGGATGATATTATCTCAAACAAAGTTATAATAAAAATAACAACAAGACAATTGCCAGACATGGTACAATGATTGGAAACATTAATTGATACGACTTAAATATAGTCTCTAAAATGAATAAATTGTATCATAATATTCGAAAGAAAAGAAAATGCAACATCATGAGTCAAATTTGGACCATTGCCTATTATAACATTTAATATGCCATTGTTTTAAATCACGAAATAAAAAAAAAATGTATTGAAACTTTAGGTTTTATGGATCCCAGGATAAAACCCCCGGGATAAAACAATGGTACAATCAGGACTATTATAGGCCTACATAATTGCAGAGTTGGAAGTGCGAGTTCCCCCTTGGGTTCCGATCATTCCCAGGGCAAGGGTCATGAATCAATAGAAGAAAGCTGAAGAATATTGGACCAATTAGCAGGTCTAGAGAAATACCGGGAGAAGCTTCCAGGGCGGTGTAGGTGGGGACTTTATTCCAGAGGAATCAGTGGTATGTATACGAATTAGCAGCATTACTTTATTTTTTGGCTGCATATATTACAAGAATGGTACCTAAAGCTCAGTCTTACCAGTGCACGATGTTCCATTTCCTTCAAAACCACTGTTACAGGTACACTCAAAAGACCCAATCACATTATTGCACTGCGCATGCTCATGGCAATTGTGGATGTCAAATGCACATTCGTCCTTATCTGGAGAATATTAAATAGAAATTAGAAAAAATACGTTGAACTAGGTATACAAGGTATGTTATACAAAAACCATAACAAGCAACACAAGTGGGTTTTTTTATCAGAGATTTTAAAGTTAAGCATTGTATCGAATTTGCTATTACATAAAATAGCGAGAATATAAATCTAGTTGAAACTCACCATTATTTATAGACCTAACATTTTAATTAAAAGAACATAGCTTATCTCATTCTACCTTGGGCCACAAACCTAATGAACACCACACGAAAGTAAGCCTTAGCCATTAAGGTGAAACAAATAGATTGTAGATGAACTTGGCATAGTTCATCTACAGTCTAAGCTTACCAACGCAAATATGCAATGCGTTATCAATGTGCTGGGAATCGAATACATCCATACATCTGCAATCATTACCACCTGTGGTATTGACACATTCAGCATTGGCAACACAAGTGACGCCTCCATTGTCGCACTCATTATTATACTGTATAGAATGAGGCGTTTATCATTAAAATTCGAGTTGTCGATTCAAAACATGAGTGAAATAAAGTGCTGTTGGGTTGAATTGTAGAATACAAGACTAACGATGGAGTTGGCGAGTGTTGGTTTATACTAACCAGGACAACTATCCAATTTGCCATCAACGTGTCGGGAATTGTATCCATCCATGCATCTACAATCATAACCTCCTGCGGTATTGACACATTCGGCATTGGCAATACATGTAACGTTTCCATTTTCACATTCATTTATATCTGTATATGATTAAACATAGATCATTTAGACAGTATTAGTAGCGATATCAACGAGAAATTTTAAGTTCCTATTCAATTTGTTTTCATGACACATTCGAATTGTACTCTGTTTCCAAAGTAAAATGACACTAAAATCACATTTGTGGGTCAAGCGGTTCCGGAGATATTAAAGATTTTGTCCGAAAAATATGGCGCTATTTGAGCTACAAATAGGCATTATTTAGAGAAAATGTCAACATAAGGAATTTACGGGCGTGTAAAAATGACAAACAAACTCAGAAACTGATTGTTTTTTAATATTTTTCTTCTACCAGTACCTGACAGTAGCTAAGCGTCCATAAATCTAATGTCTTACTTCGTATTGAAAATATCTGCCCAAATTTGAGGTCATTTTTCAATTTCGACAAATGGACCCATTTGACAAGGTGTTTCAAATGTACAACGGGAGTAAGGTGTATAAACAAACTCGGCACAGCCACTGCTGTTAAACCAGTAAGGTACGGGAAATAATGACAATTACAATTATTGTACTTACTCCCGTAACCTTTAAAAGTACTTATTTCTGCAATATTTTACCGATTTTTACTGGATTAATGACTGAAAGAGGGCTGCATGTAAGTAACATTCTGATATTAAACCAAATTCACAATTATTTTAACTGATACCATCCAAAGAGACGAAAGAAAACTTTGGCGTGTTTTGCCGCAATGTCCAGCCAGTATATGCCGGTTAGTTACTGTACACAGCGCTATGATTATTCGCTCTGCTAACGGGGATTTATAAAACACGTGGAAAAGTATGGTAGTGTGAACTTTGAAATGGTAAATCCGAAATGATTCATTCATCGTTGAAAGTCAAAAAATATACCATTTTTATCACGAATATCTATCGGTTGTAATGATGTGAGACACTTTTTCGGAGATGTCCTGTGTCATCCAGGGATTGCAAAAGTATTGAGAGATCTCCGACCAGGTGGTGGTCTCGGGTTTTGATCGACTGCTGTGAAGTACAAGAGGTGGTTTCCAAAAAGTGTCCTTCATAAATGGAACAATAAATCAACCTCTTTAAAATAGTTCCTTACTTTTTGCCTAAAAGTGAGTGAATTACATCGGAAAATGCATTTTTGTACAACGCGCTATACCACCTCTGGTCCATTTTTCTCACAGAGCTGCTCATGTATGAAAACATACCAAGATTCAATCAACTGTAATATACTCGTTTTATGATTAAATACGAAAAAGAACCCCCTCAATATTAAAAGAAACTCCTTTTTTTTTTATAGTTACATTTTTATTATTTTAAACATTGTTTAACGCCCAAATGAAGAGTCTAAAGTGAAAGTACTTGAACATAAATTTCAACTCAGCACGGATTTTGCTTAACTAATTGACATCTCTAGTATTAGGTAGTTGCCGACTGACCCGTCGACTGAACAGATAAGTTTTCAAGTCACCGAGATAGTGGACAACAAATTGGATGAATTATAGTGCAGCGTTTGGCAATATCCGTCGATAGATGAACCGGTGGTCATCACTTGATGCAATCAAAATTGAGCGGCAATAATGCAGCATTGATCGTATGTTTGATTTTTAGCTCATGAATGATTTTAAGCTGAAAACTTAATGGTCATGACAGATAAAAAACACCTTTTCCTTTAATTGAGTCAAATTAAAAAAACACATTGGTATATTTGAGGTTTTGAGCCTAATGACAACAATATCGAACGATGCCTATAGACACGATCGACTCTGGATCCACCATTACATGGAGATTTAATAGATAAACCAAGTTTGAAAATTATATGAAGAGCTAATTTGATGAGAACACAAGGGCGGACTACATGTAGATTGTAAACGGTTGAGCAAATGAATTACATGACATGCAAGGTGTTCTAGAACCATATCGAGATGCATGACTTATTGCATAAATTATAAAAAAAGACTTTGAACGGTTCAGCGGCGTGCTACAGATCAGGATTCCTTAAATCATCAAGATAGTGGGAAGATAATGCACTAGTCACAGACGGACATCTTTTTGTTGGAAAATCATATACGTAATGGAAGTGTTATTCGATGAGTTACATAAAGATGGATTATATAGTTAACGATTTAGCGAACGAGGTACACTTCATTTAAAAAGAAATCATCCAGATAGTGGACGACCAAGAAAAATAGTAAAGATTCAATAATCTACCTGACAATCAGGTATTACTAAATTGCAAAGGAATAAAGGACGGGTCTTTATGACATGGTCCGTTGGTATTGATCCTGACTGATAATCAAACACGAAATACACTGCCAAGCTGGTTAGGTAAAAGCAATTTAGCGGGTGAGATACAGGTTAAGTTGTTTAAAAGTCTTCGAAATAGTGAGCGATAGGAAAAAGCCTGAATAAGTTAATTCCATCGCAATCATATTATTAAAAATTAAATTGCAAAAGAAAATTTTAAGGGTACGTTACCTTCACATGGTCCATTTTTATTGGTGTAACCTTCTTGGCAAACACACACGTAAGACCCATCAGTATTGGTACAGCCTAAGGCATATGTACCACATGCATTTTGAGACTCTGTGCATTCATTGACATCTTATAATCCAACAAATTAAAATGAAAACAATTTAAAAAGTGAAAATACTTTGTACATCATGACATGTATAAGTAAACAACAACCTACTTATTGATCAGTATTTATAGGAGAGATTCTTTATTAGCATGTTTTTTTAAGAAGTGCACCCTTGGCTCACTGCCATATAACTTTTCGTTGACCAAACCTTCTTCCCGTTTTCACTTGCACTAGAAGTCTTTTATGTGAAACCAATGCAATGGAATGTGTCTGCACTTTTGCAATGATGTAAAATGAGACACATTATACTAAAAAGCTATTCTATTTATTGTGTCTATTTAAAAGAAATGAGCAATATCATGGTTATTGAACTGATGCAGCTGTAACAACTGTTTCCGGCATACGGCGCACTTGTTAGTAAGCTTACTTGAATGGTATATAGACGTGTATTCTTTTCTGTACATCCAGATATACAGTATGGCGGGTCTTGATAATATAGGCCTAGCTCTATAATATGATACATCGTGACGACTATAGTTGATTCTATCTCTTAAGCCTTTTTTTTTTATTTTTATATCTTCAAGCATCTGGTGGATCGAATCGATTGAAATTACATTCAACAAATCGTACATCTCGTCTTGTCCAGACAGCGGGATCACTTTCGATGAGATATCAATGGCCCGTATTCACAAAAGTTAATCCAGGAGTAACTTTATTCCTAGATTTCTCATTTTCGGAATAGAGATAGCCCACAGTCCTGAACTAAAATGAATTTGACAAAGCCTAGAATAACTAGTCCAAGGAATAACTTAATTCTTCGCTTGCGAATACTATGTGACGACATCAATCATGTCAATGGAATGAAAAGTTATTCCTGGAATAAAGTTATTCCAATTTAGTGAATACGGGCCATTCTGTTTACTCTAGTGTCTGGCAGACTTATCTCTTGGCTGCTGACTGTAGCTAAATATCTCGTCAGATTCCTTTGAAGAAACCCTAATGTGAAGTTATTAGTATGGATTATAGGTGGTTTTGAATGGTAGTTTATATAAGACGATCCAAATATGTTATTGCCGCGTAGTTCAATATATCTATTCGTACACTCGACATTGTCAACATACCTTCACATGTGTTGTTGACGTTGTTGACATACCCAGACTGACAGACGCAGACATAGGATCCTACAGTGTTGGTGCAGTTAACAGCTTTGGCATCACATATATCAGCAAAATGCAGGCATTCATTAATATCTGAAATCATTCATCAAAAGTCTTAGTTTTAGAACCATCGAGATAGTGCATGACTTTTTGTATAAATCATAAAGAGACTTTGAAGAAATGGAACGGTCTAGCGGCGAGTTAGAGACCAAGTTTTTGAAAATCATCAAGATAGTGGAAGGATAATGCATGAGTCACAGACAGACATAGAACAATTTTGTGTGGGGCTTACAGACCTAGTTGTTAGAAAATTATATACGCAATGGAAGTGTTATTTGGTGAGCTACAAAAAGATGGATTATATAGTAAACGATTTAGCGGACAAGGTAAACTTCATTTAGAAAATCATCCAGATAGTGGACGACCAAGAAAAAAGTAAACATTTAATTATCTACTTGACAATCAGGTCAAACTTTTACACTAAATTGCGAAAGAATATGTAAAGGACGGGTATTGCTAACATGTGGGGACATTCTTTTTTGCTTTTACTATTTTCCATTGCTGAATGTCTCTGTTGTATCGTATTGATTGATCCATACAGTGAGCTCCTATACAGGTGAGTTGAAGCTTTTTCTTCTTGACATGGTCCGTTGGTATTGATCCTGACTGATAATTAAACACGAAATACACTACCAAGATGGTACAGGTAAAAACAATTTAGCTGGTGAGATACAGGTTAAGTTGTTGGAAAGTCATCGAGATAATGAACGATGGGGAAAGCCTGGTTTAGGTAATTCCATCGCAATCAGATTATATTATTAAACAATGAAATTGCAAAAGTAAGTTTTAAGGGCACGTTACCTTCACATGGTCCACTTGTATTGATGTAACCTTCTTGGCAAACACACACGTAAGACCCATCAGTATTGGTACAGCCTAAGGCATATGAACCACATGCATTTTGAGACTCTGTGCATTCATTGACATCTTATAATCCAACAAATTAAAATGAAAACAATTTAAAAAGTGAAAATACGTTATACATCTTGACATGTATAAGTAAACAACAAGCTACTTATTGATCAGTATAGGACACATTCTTTGTTAGCATGTTTTACGAAGAGTGCACCCTTGGCCCACTGCCATATAACTTTCAGTTGACCAAGCCTTCTTCCAGTTTTCACTTGCACTAGAGAAGTCTACTATGTGAAACCAATGCAATGAAATATGTCTGCAATTTTGCAATGATGTAAAATGAGACACATTATTCTAAAAATGTATTCTATTTATGGTGCCTATTTAAAAGAAATGAGCATTATCATGATTATCGAACTGATGCAGCTGTAACAACTGTGTCTGGAAACCGGCGCACGACACACTTGTTGGTAGGCTTACTTGAGTGGTATATAGACGTGTATTCTTTTCTGTACATTCAAATGTACAGTATGGTGGGTCTTGATAATATAGGCCTAGCTCTATAATATGATACATCGCGACGACTTAAGTTGATTCTATCTCTTAAGATTTCCTTTTTGATTTTTATCTTCCAGCATCTGGTGAAATCAATTGAAATTATATACATAAAACAAATCGTACATCTCGTCTTGGTGCAAGTCAGCTCGATCACGTTGGATGAGGTTTCAATATGTTTACTCTTGTGTTTGGCAGACTTATCTCTTGCAAGTCTGCTGACTGTTGCTGAATATCTCTTCAGATTCCTTTGGAGAAACCCTCATGTGTTACCAGCCTTTTTACATGTGCAGATATGTGTATAGAACTATGGATTATAGGTTGTTTTGAATGGTAGTTATAACACAATCCAAATATTTTATTCCCGTTGTTCATCATATCTATTCCTACTTTACTTGACATTGTCAACATACCTTCACACGTGTTGTTGACGTTGTTGACATACCCAGACTTACAGACACAGACATATGACCCTACAGTGTTGGTACAGTTAACAGCTTTGACATCACACACATCGGCAAAATGCAGGCATTCATTAATATCTGGAATAATTCATCAAAAGTCTTTAAGTAAATCAAGTCAGATGTCTTGTCAAAAATACACAGTATGGTGTCATTGTGATGATATAATTATTGTTATACTCTGCCTCAAATACATGAGCACTTCAAAAATCAACCGCGGTCACCGGTAATTGACCGTTCAGAACTGGCGGTTCTTGCCGGTTGCTACTGTTTTGAACAATTGCAACCGCCTAAACCGCCGGTTTCGGGCGGTTAGAGTTTTAAAGTGGCCCGTAAAGTAAAATGTCCTTAAAGTAGAGGCTGATTCGAGGTCTTCCTATCGGCTCAGTGAGCATGAATCTACCAAATAACAAGTTATCACATCTACGTTGGGCCAACTAACTTTGCTATCTGGGAGATTTGTGTGGTGAAGCTATTGAGTATGTTAGACAAAACACTGATATGATATGATAAGAATATCTGTTTATATGAACATAAACCTTTGATATGAACTTAATCAAGGTACCTTTTATTCAGCGAGCGACTCATGTTGTGTAGGCAATTCACATTTAAATGGAATTATGGGAATTACTTAAACATCTTCCGCCCTTTCCCTTATCACTTCCCGATCAACACACCTACCTTCACAAACACCACTGGTATTATTAAATCCTGGTTTGCATGTACATGTGTAAGACCCGATATTGTTGGTGCAGTTTGTAGCATGATGACCACAGATACCACGGGACTCCGAACACTCATTAATATCTTGGATAAATAGAGATGGGTAGAGTTACAATAGTTATGCACTTTATGTCATTATTTTAATTTTGAATTTTTTTAAAATAGATAATTTTGTAGGGTTTGTCATAATAGTGAATTTAACATTCTGGTGACAAAATGTATAAGCATTAGACGATAATTTTTGCCATCTTAAAAGAAAACTTTTGGTATCAGGTTTCTTATCATAAAATTATGGGCCACTGGTTATCACAATG
>JXSR01S066468.1:19381-32189 GCA_000969725.1 Ophiothrix spiculata | reverse complement strand
TTGCACTTTTTAAAGAAAACAAAATAAATAATTACATTATCTCGCTCAGCAAAGTGGTTCTAGCTTTGGTTGCTTTAAAGCTTCGCGGCAAGTAACAAGGGTTGGTCAGGAAGATCACGTTCGTCCTGGTATATCTTAATCAGCAAACCTTCCAACTCCTCGGAAGTGAGTCGAGTGGGAGGTATTCTCAGTGGGCTGATTTACACATTGCTAGATTAGTTTTGTTTTAACACGACTCTTGCTCAAACACAAATATCTATATAACTATTGATAAGACTCACGAGTATAATATATAAGTTAATATTAACATAATTAACATAAATAACAAGAAATGTAAGAATAAATAAATTCAGGTAACTTATAATAGATCTCAAGTATAAGCTACCATACATACCTTAGATAAATAAATCTATTTATGTTTTCGCAAAAATGTTTTCCCAATAATTTTTCCCAGACCATGTATTTAAGCATTTTAACAAACTTTTTGACACATACACAAGGACGGGAGCTTATAAAGTAGACATGACCTACGACCAGATCATCACCAAATGGCAACCCAGTAATTTGATTACGTCATAAAGACCAATTACTGGTTTGCCGTCTTCTAGAAACCTCAGACCAGAGTGATCAAGGTCCCTTATAAGAATTGAAAATTTGCTGAGTGGGTATCATTTATATTGGATTCGTATTCTGAAAACAGTAAAGCGTTTTTGCAACAGGTACCATCTAGATTTGCTACACGGCGTTCAAAGAAAAAGATCCTTTATGAAACATCGAGTGGGAAAAAATAAGACAACAACAGGAGGCACCAAGTTAACAACAGCTTACCATATCCTACTGCAAGAAGAAAGAAAACCAAAGAATCACCATGATCACAGGCTTATAATTTCTGTTTTCTGCATGATACTTGCTTCTTTCTAGGCGAAACAAAGAGACACCTGAAAGTATTATCTACAAACGGCGTACATGTATATGCTATATTTATCGAGGTAAATTAAGCAGTATTTTTCTAAGAGTCGGTTAGGGATTTAAGAACTCAAAATGTTACATATACAGGGTGTCCAAAAATTAACTTCACATTTTTAAATGCTTATAACTTTAAAACCAGGATTCGCATGGCAATTATAGACATATGTATTGATAGAGGAAACGTGTAGAATTAATTTGGTACCAAACGTGATATATTTTTCATTTTTGAAAATCATTTTCAACGTAAATTACGTCAAACGTAAAAAGCCTACTTTCATACTGAGAAGAAAAACAAATGTGCGAGTCACATGTAGAGGAGGGATCAATCTTTGAAGACAGGAGAATCATTCATGATCATTTTAATGACCAATTCAGCGAAACAGCTTTTACAATGTTAATACAAAGATTTTTGATTGTGGTCTTAATAATTACATAATGATCATTAACATGTTTTTAATTTGTCAAAGCGTAACTCTTGCATTATGCTCATCTTTAAATGAAACACAACAGCATTACCACTTATTACACATTCAACGTTACACTCACAGGGACATATCAAAGTACCTCCTTTTTATCCAGATTAAGCTGCCTAGTATTTCAGAATATGTTCTAGATGGCCTCCTTGCAGATTTCCAAAAAAATCTTTTACTCTAACGACAAAGCTCTGGAAGTTTGTGCATGCGTTCTTCTTGATCTTCCTGTTTTTACTGGTGATGTTCTGTTTCAGGTCAGGGATAGTCCAGGGTGTTGGGATGAACTGTCCTTCAGATAACTCAAAAAAGTAATCGAGCGGACTTTAATCATGGGAGTGAAAGGGCCAGGGTTTCTTTGTCTTGGGCAATATGATTGTTCATGAAAAGGTTAATTAATAAAGCCATTCTAAACCGTGTATCAACACTGTATGGTATATTGGCTCAACCACTTTGAACTTTCAGACCTTCTTGTTATCTTAGAGGTTTACTGATTGCATAATGTTTGGTACCAAAAAAATTCTACAAGTTTTCTCTATCAATACATATGTCTATAGTTGCCATGCGAATCCTGGTTTTAAAGTTATAAGCATTTGAAAATGGGTATTTAATTTTTGGACACCCTGTATATCCCAAAATGAAAACTAATAGAGTAAATTATATAAAATGTTTACATTCTTAAAAGGCAATTTCACATGGAATCGAGTTATTGTATTAGATTTTTGACTTTACCAAATTATAGAATTAAGAAAATATTCCCTAGAACTATCCGGTATGTGGGCTTGCCAATTTCTGCTTTGTTTTGTTTTGTTTCGAAGTTTCACAAAAGCGAAACTTTCCCGAATTTTTCATTAAAAAATCTGTAGTAAAAGTAAAATGTCCATTCATAAATGCATACTTGTTGTAATATTCCTTTATCAGCTTTCAAGTTATTATAAAATATTTTAAGAGTTGTGAGACTCCATCGTTTACTTATTATAAACAACCTGTTCTGCACATTTAATTTTCAAAGGATTTGTAAGTTTACCAGTGAACCTAAATGTACAGGTTAAGAGGTATACAACATTCGTCATTCGAGAAAGAAAGTGGAAAACAATATGAGATTAAAATGCAATATTTTGCTTGAAGTAAGTTAAGGCTAAAGAAATATGAGGCAGCACAACAACATGGTAAATATGGCTTTAAGGCTTAAATTCAAACAAGTCCAGATATTATATTTTTCTTCAAAATTTAAAGCCATTATTGAATAAAATTTGAAATTTCTTCTGAGACAAATAACAATTTAAAGATCGTTTAGTATTTTCTTGCGTCAATGTACATTTTGCGTTTATTTAGAGCTTACTATATTGACCTAGTAAACGCACAATTGTTTATTATCATTATTTATTTATATATAATTATAATATTTTTATTTTATTTTTATTTATTTTATTACTATGTACGGTACAATATTGTTCATATACTTTTGTATAAAGCGGGACAAAGATAAATCTGACTACTCTTGTGAAGAAACAAATTATCATTTGGGAAATGTTTCAAAATATTTGCTAAATTGCTAAATGTAATACGGTACATGTGTAAAAAATCTGCAAGAGGATTATCTTAATATCTCAATACATCACGGTTTGAATGGAGCTAGGGTAATACCGGTTGTTATGATAAAGATTATAAATGTGGTATTCCTAGCATGATGACTAACTTTATCTCATTCTGAATCAATCGAGAGTGCTCAAAGGTATGTTTAAAAAGATTTTACTCTGAAACAATATGTGGTGTTAAAGTACAAAATCTGTCAAACAATTTGATACAGATATTTTTGAATTTATCAGTCAATCAATATTACTCTGTTCAATAATTTAAGTAAGCTATCTTTGGAAAGAAACAAACCTGACAAAAAGTGACAAACAGTAACCTTAGCTGTTACTTAGCTGTAAAAAAACCCTTTTTACTTAGCTGTAAAAAATCTGCAAGAGGATTATTTTAATATCTCAATACATCACGGTTTGAATGGAGCTAGGGTAAGACCCGTTGTTATGATAAAGATTATAAATGTGGTATCCCTAGCATGATGACTAACTTTATCTCATTCTGAATCAATCGAGAGTGCTCAAAGGTATGTTTAAAAAGATTTTACTCTGAAACAATTATATGTGGTGTTAAGGTACAAAATCTGTCAAACAATTTGAAACAGATATTTTTGAATTTATCAGTCAATCAATATTACTCTGTTCAATAATTGAAGTAAGCTATCTTTGGAAAGAAACAAACCTGACAAAAAGTGACAAACAGTAACCTTAAATGTTTATAAGTGACAAACAAGTTTTATCAAGCTTGAGGCTTACCAAATATGAGCATTTGATCTGTTGTTATGTTGCTGAATATTTCCCTTTAAACTCTTTTTTTAAATTGTGAGACTACCACATTTCTCAATTAAAAACAATTCGTTTTTGTACAAATAACTTTTAAAAACATGTAAATTTACTAGTGACTTTGAATGCATCAGGCTAAATTGTAAAAGCATTCGCCATTTGAAAAAGAAAATTAAATACTAAAACAATAAAATGATAAAATAATAAATATGGATTTAAGGCTTAAATTTGGACATATCCAGATATTGTTTTTCAAAATTCAAAGCAATTCTTAAGTGAAGGTGCAAATTTAAACTTAAAAGATCATTAAGTGTTCTTCTTGAAACATTTTACATTTCAAATTATTTTAGAGTTTACAACATAAATGGAAAAATAAGTTCTTGATCTATTTAGAAAAACCCTATTACTGTTGTTTCTTTTCTTTCTACATCCAGTAACGTATCAAAAGAACCAATCGTGACGAAACAAAATTCTAAATTATCGTTTTGGAAAATGTTTCAAATTATTTGATAAATTACTCAATGTAACACATGTGTAATAACATTGGAGAGTTCTTATTATTGGAGAGTTCCTGGAATGATGAATGATTTGATCTCATTCTGAATGCTGAATCAGTCAAGAATGTGTGAAGGTATGTTTAAAAGCTTTTACTCTGGAATATCAGTGTTGTTAAGGTATAAAATCCTGTCAAACACGGTCAATTTGATACAAATATGTTTGAATTTAGCAGTCAATCAAGATTCGTTTGTTCAATGCTTGAAATAATCTACCTTTGGAAAGAAAACAAACTTGAAGGTGAAAAAACTGTAAAAGTGAAAAACAGAAACCTTAGCTGTTTGTAAGTGACAAACATATCGTTTTAAAACCTGACAAGTTGTGCCATGCTTGAAGCTGACCAAATATGAACATTCGATCTGTTGTTATGTTGTTGAATTTTTCCCTTGACCTAATAGTTGGTTTTCAAAAAGGTGTACTTTACATTTATCGTATGTTTGCTTTACGTTCGTAGTGATCAACCGATCAAGAAGTAGCGTTCAATTTTGTTTTCAAGCGTGTATTTTATAAGTGTTAAATGGTCAGGTTTCAGCGACGTAAAACTTGTTCTTTGTACGCAATATCCGTCCGTGGTATGTCTTTCCGCTGTATGTTAGTTAATTTGACGTCCCAATGTAAGACAATCCTTGGTTCCAAATAGATGAGATATATGCTATATGTTTGTTTTTATCCTCAAATATATTTCTAACAACATACACCGGATAACTGAACATATAATGTTGGCGGGGTGTTATCAGCAATGTAATGTAACATAACACCCAAAAACAAATCTATACATACGTCCTTATACAATCGGGCCGATGAAATCAAGTGAAAATGAATGAAGGATTGTGCGTATTAATCCTGTTTGTTCCATGCATGGAATTTACTCAAACTCGAGATATGGTGATCATGCACTCGGTTGTAATTGTGATATAAAGTATTCATAACAGATAAGACCCATGTCTGCAGTAACTTATAAATAATAATATGTTACAGGCAGAATGTGCTAACCATTTGTGCTTCATTTAGCGTCAGGAATCATTGAAGATAAGTTGCATTTTACTATTTGTGAAAATATATTTTGATAATGTTGTTGTAGTTTTATTTGTTTATATTTCTTGTTTATTTGTTCTTGTGAACCAGACGAAGGAAAGTATACCGTTTCCGAAAGCTCGTGCAGTCCATTTATTAACCGTCACTTTTGTAGATTATCCGTTTCTTGTTAATTGCTGTTTGGTGAGTTTGTTATATTTTTTGTTTAGGCCTTCAAAGTTATTTATATATCATTTTTTTCTTCTTTTTTTTTTCTAGACATTAGGCTTATGTTGTTATCCTCCCCACATTGAGTTGGCTTACTTTGTTTTTCTTTAATTATTTAATTGTACTCTAAGTAACCTTCTGTATCAAATTTGATCCTACTTTATATTTTATATAATGTGCTAACCCTTTTTATAACAGTTAAATCAAAAGATTTTTTAATTTAATTTGTTTCGATTTTTTAATTCGTATTACATGACCGATACATCATTGAAAACTAGTTGTGTGATATTTCCTCCTATAATTGTACCTTAAAATCATCTTCGTCATATTTGATTTTTACAGCGAACTAATAAGATCATATTCATTTCAAATTCACTTAGATAGCATAAGGTCAAAACCAATAGAAATGGTGTTTTAACACAAACATAGGGCCCATGTTTTGAAGGGGAATGATCGACTTATTAAAATATGGATTCCAATTTTCCGAGTGTTATGTCAACTTGAATATAGTTTTGTTTTCTAATTTACAAATCTGATTTCCCTGAGGTTGTATTATGTATGGGGAAAACGAGATTCCAATTTTCCGAGTGTTATGTCAACTTGAATATAGTTTTGTTTTCTAATTTACAAATCTGATTTCCCTGAGGTTGTATTATGTACGGGGAAAACGAGATTGAAGATGGCTATCGGAACCATAATAGTTGTATCAATGTATACACTATACTGCTAAAGCAATTGCACATGCACATCTGATATTTGGAAGTTGTATGGTTCTTCACCCCTAAAACATTTCATGCATGTATGGTAATCTGAATTAGGGCTTGTGACGTGGCTTAGCTTTTACTGCAGAGTGCAAAAAAGACTTTGGTACTGTTAAAAGCTATATCATCTCGGATAATCACCTTCTACATTGATCAATAATTATTTTCAAACACTGACCAGCTGAACGATACTAAAAGATCAATTGTTAATATTCTGATATATGGTAAAACAGAATACTAAACTTGTTTATGTAGTATTTATTATAAAATCTTGTCGATATATCATGACGTTCATTTGTTATGTTATAAGCTGTGTTTTAATTTTACGGTGACAAAAATGCAGGTATTTTACTGTCTGGAACATTATGTTAACACTTAAGTGGTCAAGGGAGTCCATATGTACCCAACATTTGGTTTTTGCGCGTCAGCTCAAAAACGCGAAGTAATTTTTCATCGCCCTTCAATGTATTTGTCTAACTTTACCATACGCTTCCCTTGAGAGCAAAAAAACTCAAATCGACCCACCCTTTCCCATGCTAATTAGCATAAACAAGCATTTTCGAGGGTGCTCTTCAAATTTGTTTTGCCTATAAAATAGTAAGCGAACAACTTTTCAAATTTTATTTCAGGAATGTATTTGTACTTACATACGGCAGATATGAGCCAAATTTTATTGAAAACTTATATTGGGAAGTGAGTTTTCAATTTTTTAGCGGGAAAATTTTGACACGACCCGACAAATTTGTTTTTGGCGGCCATTTTGAAAGAGTTTTCGGTTGTTGGTCCATATGCTCCTCCCCTTTGACCACTAACGGGCATGTGATCTTAGCCACTTAAGTGTTAAGTCACAGTTTCAATGGTAATTTCAATTATCTGTTAAGTTGTAGCTATTTAGAAGGAAATAATTTGTCCCTTACATATCATCAACTAAATGAAAATAAGCAATTGGATATGACCGTTTGTCAATTGATCAGATATTCTCAAGGATGCTTTTTGTCAATGTATAATGGCGATATAAACTGTGTTAATTACCAAGGAGAACTCATCTACTCACTCTAAAATGAAACAAGTGAACGGTCACTATTTCTTGGAGGGAAAATGTGTTTCACTTGAAAAGAGTGACATTACACTCTTTTCGAGTGAAGTTGAATGAGGTTTAACTCGAGAAGAGTAAAATGTCACTCTTTAAGAGTTAAACTTTACTCTTTGACAGAGTTAAAATTACCACTCTTTAAAAGATTAGTCATTGATTCCACTCTTCTTAAAGTGAAATGTCACTCTTTTTAAGTGAAACAAAAGTCAATCCAAGAAAGGGTGACCGTTCACTTTTTCAGAGAATGTAACTGCGAAGCAAGTACAAAATAGGCACAATAGAGGGCTTAAAGCAAAATCTGACTATGACCATTTTTTCAACCAAGCAATTTGAATGCTTAGAATCAAAACTAAGAACATCTTGATAGATGTAAGATAAAGAAGGTGTCTCAGGCCGCAGTTTTATCTTGGTCATGGTTACTTGTATCTGCAGAACAAAATAGTTCATATTTATGACCAACTGCACATGAAATAAATGATCCAAATGGGACATAATCTACTGGCTTTAAGCCCTCGACATTGTTACGCTTGTATCTGCCGTAATTTTGTTTATGTCAGTACTTTCTTGATGTTATGACGAGCTAAACTTAAGCTTAACCGTTTCAGCTAATAGATAATCCTTGTTAACGTACTGATCAAGATCAAATACGATGGTAAAGGTGTTATTTTTTGTCTATTTTTTTAAGAATCACTAAACTTAATTTCATATATGAAAGATATTATGTTTCTTGTAATCTAACCTCTAAGAAATTTCTGAATTACTCACAAAACTTTACACAGATTTGAAAGCACTGATTTGCAACATTAACAATCAACTTTTTAGATAATACGCTTGATAAATCATTTTTAATGCAGTGACAATCTGAAAACATATTTATTATAGTACACATATTTTTAAAAAATATTTATTTCGTGTGGCAAACAATGTGTCACAAATTATAGAAATAAAATAAAAGCCATAATTCAATGTTAGTTTATGCCTCAGTACACTCCCTGGTCTTTGACAACATCTGGGACTTCATGACAATCCTGTGACAACAGTTTTGTGAATAAGTGTTTGCATGTATAAGTGGAAAAGTGCATTATAGAACTGAAGAAGTGTGTAAGAAACGAATGTGTAGCGATGATTGTTGGATGTTGATTTACAGTGGATAGCAAATGCGAGAGGGCAATATTCCTCTACAACTCATGAGCATCTCTTTCTAATGAAATCTTTCATTCAAACTTTTCTGGATTGAATCGCTTAAAGGGCATAACATAATTTAATGTGTATAACTTGTTACTAATACTGCGAAAATGACTTACTGGGAAAAAATACGTGATTCTGTTAGGAATAGTGTGTAAGGGATACGTTAAGTATGGAAGTGGAAAATGCGAGTGATTTGGTGATAGTTAGTAAACAAATTTAGCCAAAAATCTGCGATAGTCATTTCCCTCTAAATACATTGTCTCTTTAGTGTCTGTGAAACAGCTAGCCCAAGACATTTCATGTAAAATTGTTTTTATAAAAAAAGGCCACAAAGTGTCATAAAACCGGCAGCACTGATATTGTGTCTTGTCTTTTTGGTAGGTAATTTTCTTATAATGATTAAGGTCCGTCCAAGAACGTGATAAATTTGTATACGTCAGAAAATTAAATGGAATATTAATATAGACAATCTAAACCATACAATATGCATCACACAGGATGATCGCAAACCAATGCAATAGATTTCTTCTTCTTCTTCTTCTTCCATATAAGTGCCTGCTTCAACTTGACGATTATCGCACTGTGAGTGGGTGTGTGTGCAGCAACCAATGCGGCGCAAACAGCAAAAATAATGTGCCAAATATATACATATGTACAAATCCAAAAAGGCTGGTAATTAGTTGTACAATACAATAGATATTTTAAGCATTTCTGCAATTTTTTTACTGCCATTATTTATTTTGTGAAAAAGATGTTTAAACAGAAACATGTTATATTTGAACAAAGATAATGTATCATTTTCTATTCAAAAGACAGGTAATATTTTTCATTAAATCAATGACAAGTATCAGTAACAATTATTCAGTTCTTTCTTCATCATGGTTATGTCATGAGAAGTCGAAAAGGACTTTAAACATTAGCTTTTGGTAATATTTAGGTAAAATTATATTTTAAAGCTGAATATATACAATGACATCACATGCAGACGGATTTGTTGATTTCTGTCTTCATTGAAATGAAAAGGCAACACGTCAAATCCGTAGTTTGTTTTCAAACCTGATACCTTTACATAAGCCTTCCGTTCTTGGAAACGAAACTCTTTCATTCTGTCTGCAAATTCAAGACAAAGACATACATGTATTTCAAAAGAGAAAGGGAAGTGTTTTTAAAGATTTATTAAGTGCTAATTATTTTGATACACCCTGCATATATAGAGAAAATGTCTAAATCCAATTCTTTTTTTCTTTCATCCTCTGGATTGAGTCATGTAATAGCAAGGTAGTATTTCATGACATGCCATATAGGAACACATGCAGATGAGCTGAAACGTAATATAGTGCTTACTATCACAAAACCACTCTATCTGTCTACTACGAGGCAAGTAAGTCGGTGATTGCATGTCTGAAGTGTGTAAAGACGATCGAGATTTCAGGAAATCTAAATGAGAGTAATGTGAGAGGAAGAGATACGGTTGAATACCAGCTCTCAAAGTATACTGTTATTTATTTAATCGATAAGCTGACAAAGTAGACCGTGCTACAAAAGCCCAAGATAAATGCGTAATGGTTGAAATCACCGTTGTAAATATTTGCAAACAAATAATGATACTTTTATCCGTTCATATTAGATTTATTTAGCAGTATTTACAGACATATTTTACTGGTTATTTCATAATTTCAATAGCAAATCTCTTCTGACAATAAATCTGTGTAATCTTAAATTTGTTAATCTACAACACAGCAGTTAATTTTTAAAAATACATGAAAGAAACTATGATTTTGTTCTCCGTTTCACTGTCTGCATTTTGTAAGCTGACTGTATGGAGATGTTATTAGCTAAAAAAAGGTTGCGTTACATCATGGATGAAGATGTACGTAATGCATGAATATATGATGAGAGTCCTGAAAGGTTAATTGAGAACGTCATTGATAAGGCTATGTGTATGGTATATTAGTGTCAAAGCGTGTTTCCCTTGTCAATCGATATGTATTTGTTTATCTGTGGGTGCGTGTAAAAGAACTGTCTCCTTCAACAAAACCATTTGTTTTTTCTATAAATAGAAAAACGAATTCTATATTAAAACGTTTCTAGGCATGTCGGAATATTTTTATATAGTTAAAATGCTTTATTGATTTTCATGTATGAAACAGCATGTTTCTTTTCAGTAGTAGAAAAATGTTTTCAATAGAAAGAATATTAATTTTAAATCATGTCGTGATTTTGAATAGATAATGTTTCGGTGTATTTTGACTAAGATATAAAAACTTATGATTCTTACGTGTTCATTACCAATTCTGCAATATCAATAGATGACATTTTGTATGACAATCATCTCGAATTTATTTGTAATATACCTGTGTGTAAATGATGTGTGAAAGATATAGGTTTTTGAGGAGTTTCAAAGAGACCCGGGAAAGAGATGATTTTTTGAAAGTACATTTAACAAACAAAAATGACAGTGTCACGTTTTCAATTTTACTACAAAAATGCATGACGTGTAGCTGGGAAATGTCACTTCATTTGAATACTTTGTGGTTTTGTTGTGTACAGCAATTTTCAGAGATTGTTTGCAGTTTTCAATAAGCTACTGTGTGCCAATTCAAACATGTTAGAGTAACGACCTTGTATCTTAATGAAATCTGGATACGTTGTAGATCTATCGTAAATAATCTAATTTATTCTACTAGTACGATTGTATGTATGCACACGATCCACTTGCAGCTTGTTTCTGGGGTTTTAGGAAGATAAGGTGACTTGTGTTCATGAATCATTACCAATATCATACATGGATGTTTATTGGTATACAAAAGTATAAATATTGTTGAGATAATTTACCAATACACAAATAATATATTGACTTGATGTAAGAGGATTCGTTATGTTGATCAAACTTGCCTACTTCAAAGCTTTCGTATCAAATTGCAATTATGAAGTGGTGACTGTCTTGGTACCTTTTACCATCGTATGAAAAATTGAAAATGTAGACAGTTAAGTAATTTGGCCCAAGATAGAATTTGAAACTACTAGAATCACAAGGTCTTCAAACATTTAACCAATTAAGATTGTAGCTCCTTGAGAAAAAGCCTATAGAACCAAGTAAAGTCAGAAAACATATCAACGAGAATAGAACTCGCTTCACTCTTTGTTGCCAAGTATAGAAAGTAACTAAATCAGCAATCGTCAGATGAGTTTTACAATCAAAATCAGTTGAAACTTGCAATTTGTATTAACATTGTAGCCTTAGTTTAATGTCACAACTTTGAAGGAATCAGGATCCTAAATTAAACCCTATTCTCTAAATGTAAAAGGAGTGAAAAAATGATAAACCACTCGCAAAACAGTGTAAACAATTTAGAAATGTGTTGGTTAATCCACTCCAAAAAAAGAGTAAAAAGAGTTAGAGTGAATACTACTCTAACATGTATTATTCTCCATTTAAATCTTTAAAGAGTAAACAGTCATTTATTTGAAGTAAACTTTACTCTTTTGGAGTAAAAAGTTAGTAGATCGAGTGAAATTCGCACCCACAAAAGAGTCACGTTCAGTGATTTCTCTCTTTTTGGAGTGGATTAACTAACACAAACAACAATTTCTGAACGGTTTTAACTCTTTTTTCGAGTGGTTAACACTCTTTTTGCATTTAGAGAGTACATTCTTTCATGATCCAATCGCATTGATAACTTTAGCTGAATGTTTTAAAAATACAAAAACTTGTCGACTTTGATAAACATGCTTTCGGCAAAAAATTTGAATATACAATAGTACTCGATTCGAACCCCCATGCAGATGTATTAACGTTATATTTATGGGTAAAAAATGGTTTGAAAATGTTTCAAACTACTTTTTTATCATCTTGTTTGAGACAGATTATAGTACCAAAGTCCTGTTAATCCATATAGTCTAAACTGTTGACAATAAATATATTGACAAAATGCCAATTTTGAAAATGAGATGTGATGTGTTATGTATTAGGGTACTTATGTAAGGTTTAGCTTATCTAGTGTATCAGTGTCTAGTGCAATTGTGTAAGTGTGAAAAGAAATAAATGCAACTCATTCCAACCGTCACCAACATTTAGAGATATCAGTTATGAAAATGTATTTTTTGTATACCTCCAACTGTTGAATGACTTGTAAACATGTAATTATATCAACTGATTAT
>JXSR01S066457.1:59435-70290 GCA_000969725.1 Ophiothrix spiculata | reverse complement strand
AGGAGTTTCCGCGTTCGAGCGCGGTAAATCCACAAACGGAGCTTCCGCGGAGGGGCGCGGAAGCTCCGTTTGTGGATTACGTACATAACTCCATTTATGGACCTGGCACTTATTTTTAAAAACACTCGTTTCGGACCTGGTACTACTTTTAGCACATGTTTGTGTAATCGCCACTTTGCTTGGTTTTAACCCCCCTCCCCCCGTCAGTCTTTGTGTGTGCAATGAATTGTGGGAAACTCTTAGATGGCAAGATGGCTGCGCCCATGTAGACTTTTGACAACGTTTTTACAAGAAACTCAACATTTTAAACATTGAAATTCACAAGAACCAAGCACCCTACAAGAAAGGTGGTATTATGTAGTTGTGTAGAAATATATAAAGATGTTGAAAGGTTAAATCATGTCAGTTGTGC
The DNA here is from genome assembly GCA_000969725.1 of Ophiothrix spiculata. Lineage (NCBI taxonomy): Eukaryota > Metazoa > Echinodermata > Ophiuroidea > Amphilepidida > Ophiotrichidae > Ophiothrix > Ophiothrix spiculata. Next base: position 69,878 of record JXSR01S066457.1, on the reverse strand, counting down.
TATTGGAATCTGTCTTGGCATCCCGGTTAATCGTCCGACAATGATCGTGAAACCTACAGTTTGGACAAACCCTTAAAATATGCTAGAACAAGTGGTTAATCAATTAAAATCAATAAGTATGAAAACAAGTGCCAGAATTTCCCAAACAACTGAACGAGTGATTTTTACTTTTAAAACAGTGAATAGATCTTAGGTTGGTCCCATTAAATTTCATATTACATCTGAGATGAACATCATCAAGTTGGGCGAGGAAACAACAACAACAAAATAAACATTCTATCCTTAATTGAGTACCATCCAATTGGTTTTAAAAAGGCTAAAAAACATGAGGATCAAGGAATAAAAAGAGTTGCACTGCATAACTCAGCTTGACACTACAAAAAAGCAATTTTGCAAATAAATCCAACTGAGATGAATTCAGACCTTCGCAATTGAGCCAGAGCTCCCACAGCTCTCCTTAAGATGGTATAAAAGGCAAAATGAAGTTGCTCTGACTGAGATAAAAACAGGCCTGTTCCAGAGAGCTGAGCAAAAAATCTTAATTCCAAAATTTGAGCCAAATCGGACAATTGGTTTCGGGGATATTGCTGTTTAAAGTTTCTTTGTATTATATTGTTTTTGCCAATAGGCTATATTGATGAAGTTAATGAGAAAAACTGGCAAAAGGTGCTTATTAATATTAATTTTTGCCAATATTTTATGAATAAACCTTCATACTACAACTTTTACCTTTAATAATTTTATTTTGAAACTTTGCCACTGTGTTTCTATGACCTAAAACTTTATGATTTACCTGCCCATCTAATTTGCATATTTGCATAATTAATTAGATTTTGTATAATGCTCATTAATTATGCAAATTAGATGGGCGGGTAAATCATATGTTAATGTTTTAGGCCATAGAAACACATTGGCAAAGTTTCAATTAAAATTATATATAAAATTATGTAAAATAAAAATAGTATGAAGGTTTATTCATAAGATATTGGTAAAATATTGGCAAATGTGAATATTAATGAGCACATAGGTAAAGCCAATGTTGCTCATTAACTTTATCAATATATTGGCAAAAATGATAGAAAACAAAGACATTAAAATCATGCATATCTTGGCAACCGTATGTCCGATTTCCCTCAAACAAAAACCATTTTGCTTAGTTTTTTATGCTTAACTTGTTCAATGTAATCAAGTGCCTCTTAATGCAGTTTCTAATTTCCAGAAACATCCTTTCAATCCACCTTAACAGCATCCAAGGAGTGTGTTTCTTTGAGCTCCTCGTTGTCTTTACAACAATCTTGTTTCAAATAAGAATATTTGAAATTGAGCTCCTCAAAACACTCCCCGTGAAAGTCTGGAGAGTGACTGACAGAGCTCCTGCAATGTACAGAAATGAAGGCCTGGTGAATTGAATTAGCATTAAAATATAACTTGAACTCTGGGACCAGTTTTTCATTTATAAACAAAATTTATACAGTAACAGGCTTTTGAAAACACCTTATGCGCTGCAAATAAACTCCGTATGATTTCTAAGTGCTTGTAGATGAATTTAATTAACGTTTTTTCTGATAATTTTTGGCACACCACCCAAGTCTCGTAGATTTGAAGATGGAATGTATCAAATTCTCCAACAAGCGACACCGATTTGCAAATAATAGTTGATTTTAAAACATTACCTCTGACTTCAGTTCTTGCTAATTACTGAACAACACACTGAGAGTACACCCCACACACCATGAATACACACCGCTAGTAGCCGGGATCAATAACACTAGGATTCGCTCCACAGCCCGGGATATTCAATTTCAGCCTAACGGTACACAATATCATTATTGACCCGTTAGATTTTGTATAATAGCAACCACTTGCTCTGTACTCAGTTGGTATTGATGATAGCTCTCTGCATGTAATTAATCAATTTACAACAATTGAATTCAGAGGTTGCGTTTTAAAATTAGTCATGCTTTGCAAATCGGCGTCCCATGATCTTGATACATTACGACTATAAATCGATGATTTCTTGGTTGGTACACCAAAAATTATCAGAAAGAAGTTAATTTAATTCATCTGTAGGCATGTAGAAATGATGGGTAGGAACTTATGACGAGTATATACTTGATATTCTACTTGATATTCAAGTGTGCTGTCGGTGTCCTTGTTTGTATAGATTCAATGTAGCCTATAATTACACTGTGTGCTAAAAACTGTACTTCTCAACACAAGTTTAAGAACATAGGTGCTCTCCCAGTTCAGCTCCTGAAAAGAAAAGGCCTTAAGAATCTTTTTAGTCCTCATTCTTACCTGTCCTGTTTTTCAATTGTTTTGGCAAAATCTTTCTCCATATCTTGGAAAGCTTTCATATTCTGGGCTAGGTTGCCCATCTGTTTGGTCACAGAATTCAGATCTTGTAAGAAACGACCAGGACTACGGCTGTTCTTCTTGGTTCTGAAACATAAAAATTCAAGCTAATGTTATCTATAATGGCATCAACAAAAGTTAATGGACACAGAGTCCTAGAAATGAGAATCTGTTGAGTATAGTCTTGCAGCAATTTTGGTTCTGCTTATGAAACAAGAGTAATTTTACCCCTAGATTTGTTTGGCAATGGAAACAGACAACGTACATGAAGCTAGTCCAAATAACTTATGCTGCTTTCATACTTATTGTCGCTTTGCAGCTCTGTCGCTTGCTTCCTTTCACACTTTTGTAGCTTTGCAGTTTTGTCGCTTTGCAGATTTGCCGCTTCATGTCGCTTTGAAAGTTTGAATTCATTTCAACTCGAAAATTCTTGTTGTGCGACAACATTTTGCCGATATCGATTATCTCAGCAACATGTAGCTTTGAGGCTACGACACCCGGAAGGGCAAGTTTTTGCAACAAGTATACGTCATGCAGCAACAAAGCTGCAAAACTACACGAGTATGAAAGCAGCATTAAAATTCAGAAGCAGTGCTTGCAGCCATTTTGTTGTTTCTCATTTAGCAGAGGTACCTCCGGATATCCAGACTGAACATGTAAAGTTATGTGCATTCTGTTTCATGGGCAAACCATGTCAGTGTTTCAAGTAGCGTCTACGTCTATTGCGACTTGCTTTGATCAAGGTGCGCCAATTTTCGGGGTACAATAGCTCACCCTCCATGAGCGACAATCCAAGATGGTCGCCATCCCATAGAATTTACATGGCAGTCAAATCAAAATGGCGGTGATGAGTACCACTTCTCCTTTAGGGCTATACAGGGTTAGAAATTCGTTCATGCTGCGAGAATCTTATTGGATTCTCACAAATCTACTGGGGGAGAATCTTTGCATTCTTTACATTCATACACAATGTGTTTGCATTTCATTTTACGTGAATCTATTTGGATTCTTGCAAAATCCTTTTGGGGAGAATCTCATCAAGAATGGATTCTCGCTGAATTTCAAATAGAAGGTCAGATTTAGGTCATAGTAGATCATGCTCATCACATCTTAATTTGATGAGTTGATGCCTACTGACACCAAATCTGAAAAAAAAATGAAAAAAGTGTGAATTTCAGACTGCTTTGGCCCAAAATTCGAAAAAAAATCCAAGATGGCCACCAGCAATCTTGAAAATTTATGTTTTTATCACGATTTTATTGCACTTTATTATAATTTTTTTTCTTGCAATAAAAAGAATTTAATAAAGTTAATGGAAGTGATGTCCAGGAATCAATTGATGAAGGTTTTGTAAAATGTTGACTTTGCTTTTTCAAAATCATATAATAGTGATCAAAATTATGCATGAGGGCGCTTTTCATTGTTACTCGCAAGTTGTCACTCGCAATTTATTCAATAGCGATCATTTTTTATTTTACTGCAGTTTTGGCCAAACTGAAGCAGTCAAAACTTTGTTTTTTTGGCAGATTTGTTGTCAGTAGCGATCAGCTCATTAAACTAATGAGTGATGAGCATGCTCTGAAACTATGACCCTCTATAATAGCCCACCCCTATTTATAATTTCTTTGGTTTTACCAACCTTTTTGGTGTGACCCTCCTCTTGACACTACCCTGTACTGAATACCCGCCTGGTGTTGTACCAGGTGTCCTACGAGTCCGTCTTCTTCCTCCGACGCTGTCGATGCTCACCATACTTAGATTGAGTGGTGTCAGGTCTGTTTCTGGTGTGCCATATGTGAATGTATCTGGTGTGCCATAAGAGCTCATAGATGAGTTGAGATGTCTGAAGCTGGGAAAAAATACAAGAACAAATATATGTAAGCAGCGTTCGAAATTCTGGTTGTCCGGGACAACCAAATCATACGCCGGACAACCTAAAATAATGCTGTGGTTGTCCGGCGGACAACCATAATTTTTCAAAGTCAAATGAACATACATCTTAGCATGTTTATTTAAAAACTGGAACCTTCGATAAATTTGTAAAATTTTTGAGAATTGTTCTTCAATTTCCTGATCGCCGTAAAAAATATGACATTTTATCAATTTGCTGTTGAAAAAAAATAGGGGTAGGTGCCTCATAGTTATCTGTGCGCTTGGGATACCTTTTTTTTTTTTTACTTGTCAGTTTTGAAAAGCTACGTCAAATAAATTTGGAAGTACCTTTTTGAGTCTGGTGCCGCGTCTGACGGACAACCAAATTTCTGACGGACAACCAAAAATTACAACCTGGTTGTCCGTCGGACAACCATATTTTTTTCCTTAATTCGAACGCTGCATGTAAGTAAAGATAATATTACTGCATGCAATAAATCAGAGGAATGTCTCAAGACAGAGTGTGTGAATGACTTAACCTTACTGAGGATAGTGGAAAAATGAGTTTAAAATGTAGCAAGCAAGGTAAATTTTAAGCATGTTTTTGAGGAATTTGTCCTGATCTGATAGCCTACTTACCAGGCAATTTTGAAATAAGCATTGCCCTTTAAAAATTGTTTGGAAATGGGTTGCCATTCATTAAGAATCCTGTAAATTTACCCTGGCAGTAGGAAGTCACAGCTTATGGTACCTAAAAAACAGGCCTATCGCAGAACTCCCATATGACATTGGGTGTGCTTATAGTGGGACAACAAAGCTAATTGTCATCCAGGGGAGATATGGTGCATTCATAGTCCAAACATTTCACAACAATTTCATCGCACGATGTCTGTCGATACGCAGTCTTTAAACGCGCTGCGCATATTGCGCTATAACTCTTGAAGACTGCGTATCGGTAGACGTCGTGCGATGAAATCGTTGTGAAATCGTTGGACTATGTACGCACCATTACATGTACATAACTCAGTTAAATTAATGGGAAGCAGGCCTGACCAATAACTCCACTTATTCTGAGAAAAAGTTTGCTTCTAAAGGCTATTTGGTACTTGCAACTTTTCAAATTTAAAGAAAGAATTGGTTGTTTCCAAAACAGGTAATTAGGAACAGTTCATAGAAAAAAAGTCAAATATATTGTTGTGAATGAAATGTGCATGGGTGATATAATATGTACCTTCTAGAGTTTGAGAAGTGTGAGTTTGGAGTCTGGTATATGGATGGTGATATGGGTGAGTTGATGGCACGGTACCTTCCGGCTGTGGACCCATCCATTGGAGAGCTTGTTTTGAGAGGAGCAACGGTCACTGTCCATAAACGCTGGCGCTTTCTGCCACGTGGTTTGAGTTTCTGAAAAGAGAAGGAAAATATTAACCAAATTAATTGCAAAAACTAAAATTGGATCCTTAAATTTATCAAGCCTACACATGCTCTCCAACTCTTCAATTCATGATGGCTGTGTGGTTTTTAAGTCCAAAATGGCTGGAACGGGGATGGCAACAATCAGGGGTAGAATACGGTACCCTTACTCTTTGCGATACTGACTGCGATTATATGTACATGTACAGGTATATTCTTCTGTACATGGGACTGACGGCTTTTACGTCCCCTCTGAAAGACAGGCCCGTAGCCAGAGGGAGGCGAGGGGCAGCCGCCACCCCCTTTTCAGTCAAAGCCCCCCCAAAAGTCAAAAAAATTCCCTAAATGTCCAACAAAAACACCTATAAAGCACCAAAACACGTAAATGTATGTCATTTCCTAATAAAATACTGCACAAAATGGCTGGAAAACTACTGAAAACCATTTTTTTTGCTTGTCAGAAAATTTTTCCTCCAAAAGGTCCACTTTTTTGAAAATACGCCACCCCGTTTCAAAAATCCTGGCTACGGGCCTGCTGAAAGATGATGATGAAATATATTTACCCAACTCTAAATACTTCATACATAAAGGAACGGAGAAGATCGAATATCTGACCCCATGATCCCATCAAGTCAGATGTCAAAGATTCTGAAAGAACGGCAAGGCAGCCCTCCGCTACACTACGGCGCCCCATCATGTATACATGTAGAATGATACAAATTTTATATTAAAATCACATAAGGCCAATAATTTTATTAAGTTTCTATCCCACTATTAACCAGGTCAGGGTTGGCATTTAGCCGGCTAAAACTAGCTTTTGCCGGAAACGGTTAAAACCTGGTTAAAACCGACAAATACTGGTTTTAACCGGCAAAAACTAGCAAAATTTCATTGACCATTATTCAAATCCGAATTTCACATGTTGATAAAGCATTGACCTCAGAAATAATATTACTACAGTATATATATATCATTTCCATCCAAGTATAAATGTATCAAAAACAAAAGGCATTAACAAACATTCAGAAACATTCAGAATAAACCTTAAAAAACAAAATAATGTAATTTTATAGATCAGCGTCACATTCAAAGTGCGTGGTACTGGTATTAGCAGGTAGATCATGTTGCATACTTGCAAGTTATAAGTTATAAAAAAGATTGTAACTAGTTTGTGAAATTTTGTCCAAGAGCTTCCAAGATTTAAGTTTAAATTCCAATAATTGATTGTCCTTGTATAATGCTTTGTACTAGTACTACACATTTTCGTATTCTCATTATGCATAAAGCAATACTATAAGATTTTGATCAAAAATTGTTTAGAGTAAAAACAGCATAAAATGGAGGAATGTGACTATCTAAAAGCATTCAAGTGTGTTTTGTGAAAAAATTGTTTTGCCACCAAAAAATGGATAAAAAGCATGCATATGTATGCTTTCCTATGAACAAATGGCCATAAACGAAAAAGTAAGCATCTTTGAGCCAAATAGTTTGGAGGGTATTCATATCTATCAAAAACAAACCCAATAAGCCCCAAAAATCAAAGGTTATAAGGGGCGCTTCATTTTTAACACTTTATAGTATTTTTTTAAAGTAATAACCCTAACCTCCTACCTACATCTTTTCGTTCTCGGAAATAAGGGTGTCAAAAATTGGTGGTTTCCACCGGGGCTTGAACCAGGGACCTCTCACATCCCAATCCCGTGTCCACCTATACCAAGCCACCCGAGGGGCGCTGCCCGGGCAGCGATTTCGTCCCCATAGGACCCCCGTCTAAGACGATTTTGGTGATTTGCTCTTGTAGCGATTTGTAACCTTTGGGAGCTTTAGGGTTAAAACAGTTTTATCCAGAATAAAGAAAGATTAACTAAACCCATCATGCTTTTTGAATAAAATTCACCCATGTTTTATGCCATATTTTACATCGACAGCCCATGGTTTTGCAAGTTATCTGAAATGTTTCTGCTCTGATTTATGGATATTTTCTTACAATAAAGTGCATCCAACATAATTTTCCCATAAATGCTCTGTACTTGTGCATATACATGTTTTAGAAATAAAGGTGACATTAGTTCATATTTTATTTTATAGGTTAAAGTTTTTATTTGGAACCTTAACAAATGTTAAGCAAACGTCAAAGTGTCTAGTATGAAAAATGTTGATGGTGTTGTATGTTCCAGTATTAAAACATAAAAGGCAAGATTTTCTTGTGTTTCAGTGTTTTACTAAACAATTGCAACAAATTTGTAGTGTTTTATTTACTTATTTTTCAAACTTTTAGGTTTTTGCCAGTTTTAGCCAAAAAGGGTGGCAAAAACCTCCCGGTTTTAACCAGGTTTAAACCGGTTTTTACCGGGCGGTTAAAACCGCCCCGGTTTTTACCTGCCAACGTTGCTATTAAACAGATTTAGCGTATGGGGGCACTGGTACATTTTTCAAGTGGTTGAAGTCACAATATTGGGTAAATTATAAAATTCAATTTAAAAAAAAGTAAATTATAAATGAAAGAAAATCATTAAAAAATTGAATATTAAGCCTACAATGTATATTATGAAATCAAAAAAGTATTTGCACAATGGTAACTTGGTATTAAAGTATTCTCTTCTCACATTTGAAATTTAAAATTATGCATGACCAGTACTAACTGATTTTGGTGGAGTGTTCAAGATTTAGAGATAGATCAGTAAGTATTTCAAATTGGTATTTCAAGAATGTGGTTTATAAACATGAACACTGGAATTGCTTTTCAACTGCTTGACTCCAGGTATTTTAGGTAAAATGAAATGGCATGCTCTTATTGTTGTAGTCAAGGCTTTGTTTAAGTTCAAATAATTTAACATTCCTTTGAAGGGGGCCCCATAGGGGTAATAAGTCAACTTGTTCTTGTATACCATACTCATACATGTGTATGCACTATGCATTAACGTTAGCATGCATGGCCATGGAAAAGCCTCAAGGCTAACAACCTACCAAGCGGTTGGGGCAGAGTTAGTGTGTGTATCCCATCATGCATTGCTTCCGATGGGAAAGTATGGGAAATTATGTTAGTTAGTGATAAAATGCTCATAGGCCTAAATCAAAGTTAAAGGGACTAGCCTAGATTCCACCTAGAATTAAAAACTTATGGAAATACTCTAAATATAGCTTAAAATTATAATTAAGTAAAAAAAAACCTGCAAAAATTTACACACAAATGGCTCAAATTGAGAGAGAACTAATTTACAATATATCGTTCTTTGATGGTGGTGTGACTATCCTGTGTTTCTGAATCCTAAATTTCTACCTCAGATAGATGAGTATCAAACAAAGCCTCTAGACATTATTCAATACATATTAAAAGAGAAACAATTTCATCAAAAATAATTTGTTTGGCCGTCACAGGTGTAGAAACAAGATTTTTTTAAAGTTTTAAAACTAGAAACACTGTTTTGGCACCACTTTTTTTCTCCGGCGACAAAAAAAAAAGTAGGTAAAGAATTGCAATTTTCTCAAATATTCCTCAAAATCATGGAAAACTACTTGTAGGTTGTACTATAAACATGTCCTATCGATTAAAGTAAAAAAATATGTAGGTAAAAAATAAGTGGGAAGAATCTAGGCCAGTCCCTTTAATTGTTGTAATCTTGCATTTTGGGTATAGTTTCATCACTAACTACTCACATGACTTCCTGTATAAAATTTCCTATAGAAAGCAATGCATGATGGGATACACACGAGATCTTCTCTTGGCTTGGGTTGGGGTAGTTCCATCGAATGTAACTCAAACTCAAGGGTTGGGGTATCCTTAACAATATTTACGACGATAAAGGCATTGATTTATTTTTATCACCATGTTTGAAGAATTATGAATGTTGTGACACTTTTGTGCTTTGAACGAGCCCGTCAAAATACTTGTTCGTGAGAAAGTGTATTTTGAAACATAAAACGTTCATGCTGAACAGGCTTTAGCCTAAAAAGTTGATAAGATTAAAAAAAAACTCAAATTAAACTTTCAATTGTTTGATGGGTAAAACAAAATTATTTTTGATAAAATTGTTTCTCTTTTGATATGAATTAACTTATCTCAAAGAGCTTCATTTGATCTTTTATCTGGTAGGTAAATCCAGACTGAGGTTCAAATTAAGGATTAAGAAAACACTGGATCTAGTCACACCACCATCACAGATATTGCAAATCAATTCGAGCCATTTCTGTACTTTTTTGGATTTTACTACACTTTTAAGCTTTAGTTAAAGCATTTATAAGTTTTTAGTTCTAAGTGCAATCTAGGCTAGTCCCTTTAAGGTTTATATGATACATTTACATGATATATAGCCCTTTTCAAGGGGGGTGCGGATTTTCAAAAAGTGGACCTTTTGGAGGAAATATTTTTGTTTTGTTCGACCCTAAACTAATTTTAGTGTTTGACAAAGTGACAAGCAAAAAAAAAAAAAAAGTTTTTAGCACTTTTGCAAAAACACGTAAATGTAGGTTGTTTTTTGCAAAAGTGCCAAAAACTGGTGGTTTTTTTTGGGTGTTCTTTTGTTGGACATTTAGGGACTTTTTGTGCAGGGGTAGAACGTAGAACTTCGTTCAGAGACCTGTACGAGAGTCCATTTGGATTATCATGGTTGGAGCCCGGGGATGGAGTTTGCGTGAGTCTTTGGATTCTCCTCCATTCACTTTGTGCGGGAGTCTACTTCCAAAAAATGACTTCCAGGATTCTCGAGGACATGTTTTGCGTGAGTCTTTGCGAGTGGACTCTCGGACTCGCACTGAAATTCTAGCCCTGTTGTGAAACTTTTTAGTACATTGTCAAATGGGGGG
>JXSR01S066457.1:1831-13516 GCA_000969725.1 Ophiothrix spiculata | reverse complement strand
AAGACACATTTTAAGGCTGTTGAGTTCGGTTACCGAAAACTATTAAAGCTTTACTATATATGTATATTTCATGTTCTTCAACCATTACGCCTGTCTGATAAGTACTGTCTGCTTGGATTGAATTGCAGTGCAGATGATTCTAATCATGAACGCAGAATTTTTTTGTAAATTTGAAAACCGACGCAGGTTGCAACTGCTCCACTGTTCTTCAAGAAGCCAATAGACCATATCTATAATTGACATACTCCCGCCGTTGATGGGGTAAATCCACAGATTCGGACGGGGAACGGAACTCAATAGTGAGATCAAGTAGGGTATTTATCATACTTGGCCTCGTTCTGAGTTCCGAATCTCCGCCCGATTCTGTGGATTTACCCCATCAACAGCGGGAGTATGCAGAGATGCCAGTCTTCAGGAAATTTCCTGAAATCAGGAAATTTTGTATCCATTGATTAGATTTCAGGAAATTTTATCTGTATAAAGCAACACTGGTGCTTATCAAAAGTTAAGTAAATCAAACAATCTTGTGTCATTTCAGGAAATTTTGAAACCATCCACTGGCATCTCTGAGTATGTCAATTATAGATATGGTCTATATAGCCCCTTTATTGAGCTGCCTGGTTAATATGGGCATTAACGGGACCTGTGAATCTCCTTCATATGTCTGTGGTCCACTCACAAAATGTATTTTACTCTTGCACCACTTTCGTACAAAAATTTACTAAAAGTTACTCTAAAATTAAAAAAAAGAAAAACAATTATTAAACAGCTCTTGAAGCCTTGTTCTTGTAAAGTACTAATTTATTTATTCAAAAACAGTCTAGGTAAGCAGCATTTGATATAGATTTGAGTGTATTCAGAGATTTGATATAGAATTTAGATTTTGAAAAATTTAAAATTTAGCCTAGGCCCTAGGGTATTTTATATGTTGTAATGTACAATGTATTTTTCTTACAAAATGAAATTATTTGCTTTACTGTTTATATAATTTGACTATAAATTGTATGCAATGCTACTTTAGAGACCGTTCCCTTACTGGCCGCTGAGGGATATCAGAACTCATAACGGGGTCAAACTTGGTATCACATAATGCATCGTGACCGATTCCATACGTGTCTGCGTGTCAAATAGTCACAATGCATCACATGAGGCTATACTTGGCCTCGTTATGATTGCCAATATCCCTGGGCCACGAAAATAAACCAGTTGTAGGAATGACCTATAATGTTCAGGCAAAACCAGCTGATGATGAAACCAACATGTTACTTTGACATGTCTCTATGTGTCCCAAAATAAGATGCTGATAACCGCTAATCATACCGAGCACTTCATTGGCCCATGTCCTGAAGGCATTTGATTTCCACGTCAAACACATAACATGCATGACGCATTAATGATTGCGCGTATTTCTTGTAACGCGGTGCATTATGTAGAGGTCGCGCATATAAACGTCGCCATTTTGTTACTCTCTTCACCAAAGCTTTCCACTCATGAATGATTGCCGTATAGTTAGATAGGGCGAGTGAGCTGGCAAGTTGTGTTATTGTACTGGTCAAAATTTTGACTAATTATGATCAGCGGTTACCTGCGTTAGTGGGCAGTCTTAGCCATAGTAAAGCACCGACATCGAGGATGCCAGCGTACTATGTGTCTTGACTTTGTTGAGACCTGCGTGTTAATGAGTATCATGTATGGTTCACAATGTAATGAGTTTTTCCAGTGGTGGCACATGGCGCGTATCTTTGTCTTGTTATAAGTGCTGATATTCCCGAAAATGTGCCAAATATAGGCAGGAGCTGATATCTAGGCGTGTTGTTTACATCTGGGACCTTTGTCCGATATAGCATGGTGAAAACATATACAGCATGGTGAAAACAATTGCCAAAATCCCATTCAATTGTACAGAGAAAATTCCGGCTCTTGGAAATTTTGATTGATTTTTGCAAATTTTCCAAAATATTTTGGTTCCAAAATCATGTTAGACTAGTGCATTTAAACACAACAAGATGACAAACGGCAAATTGTCAAAATATTTTGATTCCAAAGTCATGTCAAGACGTTTGGTATTTAAACCACAACAAGATGACAAACGGCTCTATCATTTCACAGATTTCCTTCTCGCTAAAAAGGATGAAAATGAAGGGATGATTGGCTGAAGTATTTTTGATTGTTTTCACCATGCATGAAGTGCAACGCAAGTTATTTTTAGATCATTGTGCTGTGAATGACGTCATAGGTCTGCTTTCGGCTGTAGGAATAGTCTATTAGATAATTGCTAAGCTAGCACAACTAACCCAAACATCAAGTAAATTAAAATTCTGTTACAACTGTAAGCAAACGCAATAGGATAGATTATAGAACATCCCTTTAGCTTTGGATATCATTGATGTATAATTATTTAAGTGTGAAACAAACAGGTTAAAACATTTTTTTATAGAAAAATGTATAAAAAATGTGTTGTAAAGTGTGCTTCAAGATGTTCTTTCATAGTGCCAAGTGCAAATACTGTTTCAACCGAGTAAGCAATGGAGAAACAATATGGGTCCATAATTCAATTGGTTTTATTTTTGGATCATGCACAAATTTATTGCTTGATTGTAGATTCTTGTTGTGTCACCACCACCACCAAGGAATTAAAAATGGGAATTGGGACTCGTCGCCATCTTGTTGCCCCCATATTGAGCCAGCCGAGTTACCATGTGTTTGCCAGCTCAGGCCTAGACATTTGGCGAGAATCCATTCTCGCAGAGATTCTCCCCAAAAGGGTTTTGCAAGAATCCAAATAGATTCTCGTAAAATGAGGCAAACGCATTGTGCATGAATGTAAAGAATCCAAAGATTCTCCCCCAGTAGATTTGCGAGAATCCAATAAGATTCTCACAGCAAAGAAACTAGCCCTGCAGCTGTGTATATTGCTACTTGAGCCGAGGCATAGGCAAAACAAAAATGTCTTGGATTATGTAAACAAAAATCCATGTGGGGTTGCATTTACAAACAATGAGGCCCTGTACTCTGGATATTTGTTTTCACTATCCAATAAATGTTTGTGTGGCCTATAGATACGCTGATGTGTCGCGTGTGCACCCAAACAAATGTCGGATTTATATTCAGCGGCCATGAGCATGGATATTTGTTTTTATTGTCCAATAAATTATGTGTGGCCTATAGATATGCTGATGTGTCGCGTGTGCACCCAAAAAAAGTCAGCAGTACGATATTTCAGCGGCCATGAGTAGCAAATCAGACAGAGGAGGCCATTTTCAAAATGAGTACAGATTCCCCATTTTTTTGATTTCTTGGTTGCCACTCAAAAACTAACATGATATATATTATGGTGGTGGGGATTTGAGTTTTAATCCTAGTATAATCCCCATGGTGAAGCATTTTATTAGGCTGTTTCAACTAATTGATATCATCAAGTTATGTCTCTTTAATTTTTTATCCTTGGGAGGGCTGGGTGCAAAAAAAATTGTTATTGAAATTACATTGTATAAAGAGAATACATGTATATATAAGCAGAATGGACTGACCGGTTCCTATTGTATAATATGTACAGATATAAAGCCTTGTGTTACGTTGTATATTAGTCTCCCACGCCCACCCAAGTCCATATCGGACGAAGCATCAATGAATTAGCTTGAAATTCATACGTAGATTGTAGCCTATTGCAGGTTTCGCCATTAGGGAGAGCCTCGACCTGGCTTGCAAGATGAATGGGAACTTGCATGATGTTACGATTAATAGTTTGAAAACCCACTGAGCTTGCATGAAGTGAATACTTAATCGTTTATGTAACATAGGCCTACTAATTGACTGTCAAATCGAAGCTCTCCCCGTAAATGGTGAACTGTGCAATTAGCCAATAAAGATGAGCTTAATGAAATCATGAGAAAATTTAATCCTAAAAAGGTATTTTACCTGGTAATATGTGTATTGCATCCTCCAGTTAAACCAATTGTTGATAGCAGTTAAGAGCTCGTATTAGTTACTTTCAACTTCACCGAGTTGTGTTGATTTGTAGTAAATACAGTCTTTTTTAAATGCACTGAAAAGCTAACTGTTACGTCAAAGTGTTTCATGGTCTCTTTGTCTAGATGCAAAGATAAATGCACCACAAAAAATAATATGTATTTAACAAATTTCAACTTTCACATTTGCTAAAATAGCAGTGTAAATGATTAAAATTTCGCAGAGTGCAAAAATTAGGTATGATAAAATTTCCTATCTTAAGTTAATTTTGGCTATATTCCTTTGCCCATATTCATGAAACACCGCTAGCTCTAGTTGGCTGCTAACTCTTTGTCTACCTGTCAAAGATTTAGCAGCCAACTAGAGTTAGTGATGTTTCATGAATATGGACCCAGGTTGTTAAGAAAGCATTGGGCAAATTTCTGATGTATTTTTGTTGTAAAAATTTCTTGTGCAATCAGTGAGATGACATAATTTTGAAAGTGCATAGAAAAGCTAGAACAAGTATCATGTGATCTCAAAATAATCACCATTCCCAATAGGTTTCCATTTCTCATTAGGCCAAAAAAAAGGTTTGTCTCAGAAACCTGCGCGCATTTCTATGTGAAAATGAATTTAGTGCGTAGAGCTACGCTATGGTCTTTCTTTTTTTTTTATCAAGAGTAATCCAGCGATCGACCACCGTCCGGGTTGCTGTCATTTGCTGTTGCAATTTTACCTTGAATTTTACGTTTTGTTTCAACTGTCAAGACTTCCCATATAGTTAAAATGGACAGGATCGTACTTACAAACTGGGCACTTCACACACGTAAGTTGGGCAATCAAAGTTTTAAAAAAAATTGCATACCGCATAGCTAATTTCCTTTTAAAAAATAGCTTTTTTGAAGGTTTCTGAGACAAACATTTTTTTCTTGGCCTTATTATTTCTTAAGAGCCTGACACACATGACTCAAATAGCCACTTAGCTATTTGATGAGAGGAATTCGAAAGGCTGCTTAGGGGCGCACCATTAGATTTCCAGGGGGAGCAGGAAGTATTTGGGGAAAAAATCCCTCTCTATAGGCAGAAGAGAAAAAAAAAATCACCCCTGAACATGGAATAGGGAAAAAACCACAGTAATTTCTATAAAAAATAAAAAAAAATTGCCTCCAAACGGGACGCAAAAAAAAAATTCAACCCCGAACCCAACTTCCTGCTCCCCCCCTGGAAATCTAATGGTGTGTCCCTTAATATTACCACACTGGTAAACTTTTAGGACTACATTGTTGACCTTGCCAGGTAAGAATTAGGGCAATCAGATATGATGACTTCACTGATTCGTTGAGAGAAAGAATGATCTCTTAACCAATCATGTAACTTGATAAGTCTGACATCACAGGCCCACATTTTGACATTTTATGTGCACTTCTAATGTGTATGAAGTAATTTGTAGAAATTATGTGTAAGATAAATTTGATCTTGTAAAGATTGCTCTTTTTTTGGGGGGGGGGGGAGTGATGGCTAAAAATGACGGATCTGGATTAATGCAGATAAGCGTAAAATATGTTAAAACTACTATGCGACATAGGAGAACATATCCCATTTAAAAAATTGATGTGATAGATGGGATTGGGAAACAATAAGCTTAGGCCAAAAACAAAATATTGTTTGTTTGTCCATAAAGGCTCCTGAAAAGTAGGGTCGGTAGCTAGGCCTTTTTTTAAAATAAATATGGAAAAATTGAAATATCAATAAACAATATTGCGATTCTTAATAGGACCTCTATACATACTGGTAAATACTGTACATGTCAATTCATGTCATATTTTTGACTTTCTCTGAATATTTGTATATTTCCGTATGAAAATCCTAAAATAAGAGTTATAAAAAAATCCCTTTAAAAAACACATGGTCGGGAATGTTGGTCAGGATTACACAAACAAACAATATTTTTTTTTGACAGGTGGGTCTTTCTCTGTGGATTGAGAATAAACAGATTTCATTATTCTGCAAATCGGCAAAATGTTCCGTTTAAGGAATGTGGTGATTTATGTAAATAGTATAACATATCTATTGTTTTAATTCATATGCAAATTTATTCAAATGTGTTTTCCGTCATCTCCTTAAAGGTTACAACAAGTTTGTAATGGCTTATTTGTTATATTTATGAGTAGTGACTATTTTGACACATAAACGCATTTCTTTATCGTTAGTTTGGTCTCAAAATTACAGATAAACCCATTTCTTCAGCGTTAAATTTGTTTCAAAATTATGTAAAAAAACCCCATTTTGATGTACTCCTTGAAGCCTCAGCCTGTGCTTCATCGGTGACTTCCTTGAAGTAGTTACCAGGGTTTCTGTCAATTTCACATATTACCATTGATTATAGATCAGTATAGAGCATTATTACTACTCAGAGTTCATCTGACGTATCCTTAAAATGTCAGTGATTTAATTGTGGGGGGTTGTATTTTTTGCAAAATATAAAGACAGGTTTTAAAATGGTAAAGAATAGAGGGTTAAAACATCCTTTGTATACGTTTGCCCAAAGATGTCTCTGGTCATTCTGTAAAAAGTGGTATATCTTATGGATGCTTTTCTCTTTCATGTATTAAAATTTTGTTACAATATGAAGATAATTCAATCGCTCTATTTGGAATTACAACTTTAATGATTCCAATCTTAAAACTTTGCTGATAAATTTGCTGTGTGTAGGAGAATATACTACATGTAGCTCGTTATTATCTCTGGTATTGAATGTATCCACAAATCGAGCGTTAGTCTTTGAGAATCTCCCAGATGGCCTATTCCTGGCAAAAAACGAAGTGTGTACCGTTCATATCAAAATTTGACTTTCATCAAGCTTTTAAAATTGAATTGCATCATCAAATTGGGGAAATGAATGTTTACTTTTATACACTGGTTATTGTTTTATATGATGGTGGATAACGGTGATGGAAATATGACAAAAATATTAGGCTACGGTGGTACAAAAATCATGTTGATTTGAAGTATAGAATGTGTAATATTGATGACGCCAATTACCGATTGTTCAGATTGGCTGAAGTGTTAATAATATGGTGACAGCTTTAAGGCAGGATTGCCATGTTGTAGCCTCATTGTAATAAATTGCATAATGATTATTTCAAGTAAAAAATAAGTTGAATATTAGCAGAAGGGTGTGAAAGAATGTTTTATACAGAATTTGGAAAAAAGTTTGAAGTACTAACATTCCCGACATTTTTTGATCAAATAAAAAAAGTTAAATGGAAAGTGCTCTATATACGAGGGGGTATCAAGATTAGAAGATTTAAAGTGACGATTATGAAAGATGACAAAGTTTCAAGGCTGTAATTAATTTTTCTTTCACTGCTCATTGTGCAATTGATACATTGTCAAATCTTAAGAAAACCCTTTTTTTTTCTAAATTTATGATGACATCTCTGATATACAAAAGACAAAATTATCATCACAAATGGTAGTTACATTGGTATATTATGTGTACAGTATTTAGTGGTATAGGGTCAAAACATAGTTCTTTTCAGCTATCAAACATTTGGTGCAACAAGTCTTTGTTATCTTATAATCTGATATATAGTTCCAATGTATTTTCTATGAATAACAGAGGCTTGGTGATGAAAAAATCAATACACCACAAAATTTTCTTTGATGTCAAATGTTTGGTGATTTTCAACACCAAGCATCCGTTATTGATAAGAAGATGCATTGGAATTAATGTAATAACATAGACTTGTTGCACCAAATGTTTGATAGCTCAAAAGGACTATGTTTTGACCCTTACCGGTGTTATGTTTTATGCTAGATATTATTGGACCATAATCGTTTATGTATTTTTGCATTTTCTTGGGTGATTGTTGAATTACATATTTATAGGCCTACAATTGTATTTTGGATTGGATAGTTGTTATATTTTAGTGCAACACTTTAATTCAAATTCAAAGCCCTGCTTCAGCAGCAGTTTTGTGCTTGCATCTATCGCCCGTCCAGGATGCTATATTTTTTTCCATAGTCAACATTTGCTATGTGCCTCATACATAGCAGTATATTGAGTTTTCAGACTTTGATATTTTTAACTTAAAGTTGTATTTTATTTAATATGAAGCAGTAATGGGATTCAAACCCGTGACACACGATTATGAAGCGCTTGATTTATCCACTAGACTACCGAGGATTGAGGTTGCAGAAATCGGTTTTTAAACCCCAATAAACTTAACGGAATAAATCGATAATACTGTTATATTGATGTGATACACATAATAGACATTAACTGGTTAATATCAATATAATCTACAATTGATAACGAACTGTGTATGTGGTTATGATGTCCCTAAACAAATCTTGACTACGGAAAATAATATAGCGTCCAGGACGCTATACTTTTAAATGCAACCATAAGGCTGCGATCACATAGAAGTATACGCGTGGGTATACGATATTCGATATACGGTCCTGGGGAGGCACTCATGCGTTTAGTTATGAGGATAATCCCTGTCAATTTCAAATATGAATCACTCCCCGGGGAGCGTATAGCTAATACCGTATACCGTATAGTTCTATGTGATCAAACGTGTAAAGAAAGTGATTAGGTTTAGGTTAGGGTTAGGAAGTGATTAGGGTTAGGGTTTTGCTTACTGCCCGTTATGGTTGCAATAAAAAATTATGCGTCCAGGACGCAGTGTGACTTGGTTATTATGTGATTTTCTTTGGAGGTGATTTGGGGATGTCTGATATGGTTAGGGTTGAATATCAACACATACAGGGTGTCCCAGAAAAAAAGAGGGGGACCAGTAAATTTTACATCCAAATATTTGACAAAGCATAACTTTTGTTGTACACTACCGATTGAAGTGAAACAAACAGTATCTAAAAGTTCAATTCAATGGCTATAACAACCGTTACATACTTTCTAACTATCCGTTAAATCCAAGAAAGTTACACGCAAAGATTGTAAGGTTTTTTCTGGGACACCATGTATTTGTGTTTGTTACCCAACCAATTGATTTTTTTCTTTCTCTAACAAGACATGCACTACATACAACACAAGAGCAACCACACTATGGATGGTTAACTACATATTTAATAGTTCTCGCTATACAATTCTCAAAAATATGTCTATTATATCAAATATGTAGAGCGTACATACTTTGTGGTTAATAAATAGAAATTGATTTTGATAAAAACTAGATTTGTGTGTATTTTACTTAACCCTTTTTATATGGAGCAGTTTTCAGAAACATTATGCCGGGCTACGAGTTGGTTGTGTCCTCCTGTAAAGCTCAATTCATACTATTTTGAGCTATCAAACATTTGGTGCAACAAGTCTTTGTTATTACATCAATTCCAATGTATCTTCTAATCAATAACGGATGATTGGTGTTGAAAATCACAAAGCAAAGACAATTTGGTGGAGTATTGATTTTTCATCACCAAGCCTCCGTTACTAATAGAAAATACATTGGAACTATGTATCGGATTATAAGATGACAAAGACTTGATGCACCAAATGTTTGGTTGCCCATAAGAATTAGGATTTGACCTTAATTTTTGTTGATGCCATTGCATTCCATAGACCCCATAATAGTAATTATAATAGCGCCGCTTTCAGGAAACCATCACAACCATTTTGCCATTTACTAAACCTATATAGCACTTGGATTGTAGTACTTCTCACCAGCTACCCAATTGGGCTCTGGTCGAAGCAGTCGAGATTAAATTCCTTGTCCAAGATAGCAGCACTAATCTACAGGTATCAACCCCCTCTTTCCATATGCTGCGAAGTAGTAACATTTCTTGCATATTGAGCCTGACATGTGCGATCTGGTTCCAAACAAATGATTATGTCGAGCGTGGTTCCACTAGTCGCACTTAGTAATACATTAGGTATACTTACATACACAAATCAGTCAATATTTTCACTCGCTTTTTGTAAACAAACTGGAAAAATAATGATAGGGATGACCTCATCTATTATATGACTCTTTTCTGCAACACATTACTGTAATCTATGCTTATTTTTGCTTCATTTGAATTCAAGAGTAGTAAAACTGAAATAAAAGTTATTCCCCATAGACTTAATGTGTGGCAAAAATGCTCATCACATTTGTTTGGAACCAGATCGCTTGTGTTGTTATGGCTATTATCATAAATATGATGTCACTACCTCCACAGCGTATTAATACCATGCAAATCAGTGTTATCCATAAACATCCGGTATATGATTTCTTAAAAGGTTTTGAAGATATCATATACCGCAAGGGACCATTCCACGTTCACCACAACCCTATTTTTGCAAATTGAGAGGCGTTGAAGGATCATTTTGTGGATTGGTTCCAATCAATTTCTTGGTGCAGTCAAGCGTGACCAAGACATTCAATCACCTGCTTATCACTCTACAGATAAACATTTCATATGACCACTCAACTTGAGTAGAGAAGTGACCTTTACCAAGGTGGGGTCAAATCAAGGTTTGACCTAAAAATCACGTTTTTGACCCATTTTTGTTGTTGCCCCCTTAAAGGAGCTTGGTCCGATTTTTCAAAATTTAGTTTTCAATGTCATAAGAAAGAAGACCACTCAAGAGATCTAAGTTTCAAATTTCAGCTGAATCTGTCAAACCGTTTTGATTTATGGGCAATTTTGTATTTCAGAGCCGCCTATATATGTGACCCGTCATATCGAAAGGTACCTTTTAAGGTACCTTTCGATATGACGGCATAGTAAATTATGAGATACAGGCCATTGAAGCTGAACATAGTCAAAAATCACGTCCAAAGTCGAATTTCTAATTTCATCAGAAACGTTACCTTTGAAGTGTATTCTATCATATTAATCGGATTCCAACATCCAAAACACAAGACAAATGTTTTAAAAACCGAGTTAAAATCCTTTCTCCATTCACGTTTAACCAGTACAGACACTTTAAACTTGATTTTCTCAGAACATTAGTTTTCGGAATCAGCCCGATACCTTTCACCAATTTGGATGTAACTTTGTAATCGAACATCCAATAACCAAAAGCAATGTGTCATTTTAAAGCTTAAAATATAATCTTTCAGATGAGATCAAAAAATAAATTTTAATTTTGCCGACCTTAAGCATGATAAGGTACCCTTTCGATATGATGGATCACATATGTTAGTGTGTAAAATAATTATCGTTAACATAATTAGACACATTTTCATGTATATCTCCAAAACGGAACATAACTGGGCCGTGAAATTTCACATGGGTTATGAGAAAAATATGAGCAACATTATTGGTACCAAAATCTCAAAAAGTTTGAAAAAAAGTTGAGGCAATCGGACCATGCTCCTTTAACCAGTGCATAAGAAAATTGATAACATTCAGAGTTCCATTTCACACCTGACAAGATAACCTATCAAATCTGACCAAAGTAACATAAGTTTTCATATATTTTCATCATAAATTGGTCTTTACATAAAAAAGTGTTAACAATATTTTTGTTCCAACTTTATGAGCAACCGTGTAAAAGGTCATCGTTTTTAACCTGAAATTCCTTTTTTTTTACCTCAGAGACCCTAGATTCATTACTTCTTATGTGTGGAATTTTTTGTTTTAAATCGGTTTTTCTGCATGACCCCTCATTTTTGGAGGTACACTTTACATGGTAGACTCACTACCTCCAACCTGGAGAAGGCAGAAACCTGCCACATCATATAAATAGTAAGCCAATGCCAGGATTGTAAAATCCCTCCT
>JXSR01S066446.1:98695-108890 GCA_000969725.1 Ophiothrix spiculata | reverse complement strand
GCATTATCTAGATATATATTGATATTTTATATTAGAGTATCAAATATTTTATCAACCGAAATATTTGTTTATAAACTGTTAATGATTTTGTTTGCAGGTCTGTGATCCTTAACCATCTGCAAGTATTGCCCGATAGAATAACATTTGGGTTATTGTCTTTAAACGGCTTCAGTTAAACCATTTCACACCCGATCTGAAAGCTGATTTTGGTTTTTAATAGCTAATGAACTCGAATTTATAAATGTGTTGAAAAATATTTTACAGGTATCAAAATGGGGACGCTTTGGTGGTTGATTTATTTTTTGAGGCACCCTGTATAGATAAAACTGGATCTGACAGCATAGTAGCAGCCATATTTAGGATTCAGGATCACAAAAAACCCTAAAACCACCAAACTCTCAATGGTAAAGATGTTATTTTATTATTGACCGATATCGAGAGGTTTTTTTTTTCTTGGGACACACTGTATTGATAAAACGGTTAATCTGACAGCATAATAACCGTCAGATTCAGATTCAGCATCACAAAAAAAAACTCAGTACCAAATTTTGTGGCCAAACTCTCAACGATAGCGATGTTATTAATTATTGACCGAAATCAAGAAATCTGGCCCACTGTGCCATGCATGGTTAGAGGCACTAATTCTGAACAACTTTTGGCTGGAGGTACCATATGCTCACCGACAGAAAGAGTGAAATTTAAATTTGAAATCGTCTGATTAAGCTTGAAAATGCCAGTCAACTCGGAGCGCATCACGCTAAAAGTGACTCGTTAGTGCTTGCCCTGATTACAAGTTCAAATTAGTACGCAACCAGTTAACGAGAACGCGAACTTTACATTCTGGTTATTGTGTTAAAAGAGTCACTTTTTCTGTCAGCAATTGCTGGAAAGAGTAAAATCAGCTTTGGAAAATCTCGGAAAGTCGAGTGTTGAAAAGGTCTATTGTGAAAAGTCAATGCCAATGACCATTGATGCCATTGCTTCCAGTAAAGAGGTATCTACGCACTTTTTGTTTTGCATAGATTCAGATTCAGATTTATTTCCGCATTCATTTCGTACAATTGTTCAACATATATAATAACATAGTAGTGGTAATATGAATACATGAATACGGAGGAGAAGGTCGAAAGGCCAATAAGGCCAGAAGTGACAATCCCCATTCAATGTCGAAGCTACAATTCATTTTTAGTTTACATTTTACAATTTACATTATTATGACTCTGGATACCATAAACACTTCTTAAATTTCACTGCAAACTAGTAATTATTATATAAACATACTGTGAAAAACTTAACACGATGAAGATTGTTTTAATTTATCGTTCCACGCATTCCACAATAACGACCCAGTTGTCCGCACAGAATGATCACTAAATACTAGTTTGTTTTTTGTATGCTCATAATTTGCCATGTTCCTGGTATTGTAACTATGGATCGCATGACGTTTTGTAAAGAAGCTATTGAATGAGTTTGGCAACAAGTTATAATAATGCTTATACATGAATATACATAAGTTCAACATTATGCATATCATAAATGTTTAAAATTTGGTATTTTTTTGAAGAGAGGACCAGATTGACTTCGATAATGGCTGTTCGACATTGATCTCAAGACCCATTTTTGTAATTTATGAATCTTGTCTAAATATGTTTTGTTCGCCTTACCCCAAGCCAGAATTCAATAGTTCAAGTAAGGCAATACTAGGGTGCAGTATAAAGTTAGCAGTATGCGTTCGGGTAGGTCATGTTTGAGTTTGTTTATAACTCCAATATTTCTTGAAATTGTTTTAGAAATGCTGTCTATATGATGTTTCCATGTGATAATTTCAACAATTAAGACTCCCAAGAATTTATATTTTTCAACACGCTCTAGAGTTGTACCATCAAGTATGATCTTAATCTCTTGATTTAAATCGGAATCAATCGAAGTCATTCTGGGTGTACCCATAATCATAAAATTTGTTTTGCTTAAATTAACAGATAGCTTATTTGCTTTGAACCAATAAGTAATTTCACATAGCTCAGAATTAACAAGTGTTTGCTCAATTACAATATTTTCACATGAATATGTTAAGGTCGTATCATCGGCAAATAGTTTAAAATCTAAAACGTTTGATATACATATAATATCGTGTATGTAGATAATAAAGAGAAGGGGACCAAGAATTGATCCTTGAGGTACACCACAATGAACATTTTTATAATCAGATTTTTTGTCTTTGTAACTTACATACTGTTTTCTATTGCTTAAATAATTATAAAACCAGTTCTGCACAACACCCCTAAAACCATAATAGCTTAATTTGTACAGCAAAATATCGTGATTTATTGTGTCGAATGCTTTGGATAAATCCAAATATAAATTTGTTTTCTTTGACTGCTTTTCATACTTTATCTATGAGTTGCATTATTGCCATACCAGTTGAATGGTTTTCCCGAAATCAAAATTGTTTTTCGTTCAGTAGATTATTGCTATCAATAAATTTAATGCATCTGTTGAAAACCAATCTTTCAAGAATTTTTGAAAAAGAAGGCAATATAGAAACAGGGCGATAGTTTGAAAATGTGTCATCATCTCCTTTTTTGTAAATAGGGATTACTTTTGCGAGTTTTAATTGACTTGGTACAACCCCAGTTGATATAGACAGGTTGAATATATTAACCAACGGTAAGGCAATAACATTTTCAACCTTTTTAACAATAAAATTTCCAATGCCATCATGGCCTTCACTTTTGTTTGAGTCCAATTTACTTATGATGTCAATGATTTCTGTCTCAATTATGGGCTTCATGAACATACTTTTTTAATGCATAATGCGAAATATGAGATTTATCATAAGGACCATAACCTAAAGTTCTAGGGTACAATTAACTTTCTTTTGAATCAAGTACCTTTGAATGATTATTCGAAAATCTTTATCGAAAAATAATAGCAGATATACTCTCTTAAATTGCCCAATTGAAATTTTCGTAATCTTCGTCGGATTGACTCTAAGAATCAATCTAAAAGATTGGAATTTCAATCTATGAAGAGTGAAAATCAATCCATCAGAGTATAATTTTAAACTGTAAAGAGTAAATTCTCAATCTAAGAGATTTGAGCCTTTTCAATCTTTTTTAGAGTGAAATTTTTAATCTTTTAACGAATTTGTCCCTAACTTAAATGTCTCTCGATTGAAGTTTGCAAAAAATTCTAATAAATAAAAGAAACTCAATCGAGAGAGACTTGAATCAGGTCTTAATGTCGGCATAGTATTACGAGATACTGGTCATTGAAGCTGAGCAGTCAAAAATCACGTCAGATCGATATAATTTCACCAGAAACGTTACCTATGAAGTGTATTCTATAATATTAATCAGATTCCAATATCCAAAACATAATATAAATGTTTTAAAAACCGAGATTAAAATCCTTTCTCCATTCCAAGTTTTACTAATACAGAAACTTTAAACTAGATTTTCTCGGAACTATAGTTTTCTGAATCAGCACGATACCTTTTACCAATTTGGAAGTAACTTTGCAATCGAAAGTAGAAACGAAGATTTGCAATCGAACATCCAGTAACCAAAAGCAAGGTTTCCCTTTTAATAGCTTAAAATATATCTTTCAGATGAGACCAAAAATCAATTTTCACTTTGGGACCTTTCGATATGACGGGTCACAAATTATGACGACATGTGCCAATATAATAATTGTGAAATAATACTCTAATCTTAACAGCCATGGATCTTAAAATAGCCATGTTTTAAAAATTCTTAATCAATTTTACTGAATCTCATTGATACTTAACGCTTCATTGCAGTTATCTAGTTGCCCACTTACCCGGGTCATCATCAATAGGATATTCCAGGCACTGAAAATTATCTCTGCTCCACCGTCCGTTCGCCATACAAGTAATTGTAGCAGGTCCTATTAGCTGTCCTATCCAGCATTTAACTGTAGCACGATGACCAAGAGCAACTGGCAACGAATCTGGAATTGGCTCCATTACTGTGATACCAGCACCCTGAGGATGCGGTTGGTCTGGGGCGTAACAACCAACTGTGTCCGCTGTAATAAATGATGAAAATGTATATCATTAATTTATATTAATAGTATTGATAAAATATAAATATAGACTCGACTCTTTTAATGAATGTGAAAACAATGAGGGCTTTGTGTCGCGAATTCAGGTATAGTGAATGGGTGGAGGCGTTACAATTTTCGGTAAAAACTTCTTATAGGCAGGAGCGGACATCCGGGCGTTTTGTTTACATCCGGGATGTTTGTTCAAATAGCGCAGTGAAAACATTTGCCGACTTCCCATTCAACTCAATGGAGAAAATGCTGGCTCGCGGAAACTTCGATTGATTTTAGCAAATTGTCAAAGTATTTCAATTCCAAAATCATATGAGATGTGTGGTATTCAAGTCACAACAAAATGACAAACAGCTCATCATTTCACAGATTTTCGTCTGGCTAAAAAAGAAAGAAAATGAAGGGATGCTTGCCCACACTCTTAGAAAGCCATGATCAAATATGATACAAAAATGATCAATTTTGATCCTTTTTAGGTATCAAATATGAGCCTACCCTTTAAGGATCAAAGTGATCCAAAAATAAGGATCACAATTCTTGATCCGAAAAAAGGATCAAATATTTCTTTAAAAAAAAGATCTGCCTAAAAATATCTCACTGAAGTGACCCTAGCAGGGTTTGAACCCACGCCGCACGTACACCATGTAATTACGAGACCATCGCTCTAACCACTCGGCCACGGGACAGGCAGCTGTCAAGTGTGGTGAAATCATCGTATTAATACCATTGTATACATTCCCGGCTATGTAGTGGATATGGGGTGTACTCAAATATGAAACAAAAGATCCCGTTAGATCCAAACGCGGTATCAAATATGAAAAAGGATCAAAACGATGCACGTTGGATCAAAAGTGACCCGGAAAACTACTCATATTTGATCCCGGCCTTCTAAGAGTGCAGGTCAAAATTCCAGTTGAAACCAGTTGGAAATCTCAACTGTGTTTTACTGTGCTTAACTATGTTCAACTGGTTTGAACTAGGTTGAACTAGGCGAGTCCAACTGGTATTTGTGTACTAGTTACAAAATCACAGTTGATCCAAATTAGATTTCTGGATACCAGTTGGTGTATTAATACCATTAGGTGTATCAACTGGTTTGAACTTGGACTGAACTGGAATTTGTTGTAGTTATGAAATCCAAGTTGATCCAAGTTAACGTTCCGAAATACCAGTTGAAAATTTAAGATTCATTTTGATTGAAGTGGGTACCAATCACCCAGGTCAAAATTCCAGTTGATCCAAGTTGAACTGGGTTTCAACTGGTTCCGGTTGACTCCAGTTCAACTGGTAACTGGGTTCAACTATTTTGTGAACACCAGTTGATCCCAGTTGAACTGGTTTCATTTGAAACCAGTAGAACTGGTTTCCAGTGATTCCTGCAGTTGAACTGGTTTAATTTGATACCAGATACCAGTTTAACTGGTATCAAATGAAACCAGTTCAACTGGTATCAATTAAAACCAATTAAACTAGTTTTATTTTGATACCAGTTCAACTGGTTTCATCTGATACCAGTTCAACTGGTATCAAATAAAATCAGTTCAATTGGTTTCATTTGATACCAGTTCAACTGGTATTATTTGATATCAGTTCCACTGGTTTCCAACGATTCCAGTAGAACTGGTTTACTTTGATACCATTTCAACTAGTTGCAAACGATTCCAGTTCAACTGGTTTCCAGTGATTCCAGTTAAACTGGTTTCATTTGATACTAATTGAACTGGTTTTCATTTGATACCAGTTATAGTGAGTTTGAAACTGGGCTATGTTTCACAATATGGAACTCTATTTGAAGTTACCATTTCAATCGCTAGAATAGTCATTCGCCTGAGAAAAATGATTAATTTCTTCATGTAAAGCTTTGCACATCAAACACAATTTCAAACATTTAGAAATTATTGCGGAAATAATTATATCAGATTAATGAAATTTAACACCACAGAATTTATATAGTCATAGATAACTGATATATATACAACAGATGCAATACATTTGTAGTGTGAAAAAAACTTGACAAGTTGGAATCCATCTAAAATAAAACACAGTTGCGAAATAATAAGAAATCCTAGTAAACAAAGCTTGAGACACCAGTTGTAATTCTAATGAAACAAGCAGTAAAAAGAAATACCAGTTGAACTGGTTTCAACTGGTAACTGATTTTCATCATCCAGTTGGAAGTGTATGGCCAGTTGGAAAAACCGGTTGAACTGGTTTCAACTGGTAACTGGTTTTTCAACATCCCAGTTGGAAGTGTTCCATTTTCCGTGACGGAAATTCTACGACCAGTTGGAAAAACCTGTTGAACTGGTTCAACTGGAATTTTGACCTGGGTGGCTGAAGTACTGATTGTTTTCACCGCGCAAGAAGTCCAACGCGAGCTATTTTTAGATCATTGTGCTGTGTATACCCTGTGTATGCCCTGCTTATGACGTAGGTCCGCTTTCGCCTATAACCTATAACGCAGTTTCGTCCCAAATCACGACAAGGCCAGAGGCGTTTTATCCCTTTACAAAAAACATTTTGAGGTACTTTTGTCATCGCATACGCATACTTCGTCTAATCCAAGGCAATCATCATTATTACATGGACAGTTGCAGGACTTACCCAGTCTAATGCAGCTTAGACCAAACCGACCATCGCATACGCATACTTCGTCTAATCCGAGACAGTCATCATCATTATTACACGGATAGTTGCATGACTTACCCAGTCTTATGCAGCTTAGACCACACGGACCATCGCATACGTACACTTCGTCTTATCCAAGACCGTCATCATCATTATTATTGCACGGACAGTTGCAGGACTTACCCAGTCTAATGCAGCTTAGACCACACCGACCATCGCATACGCATACTTCGTCTAATCCAAGACAGTCATCATCATTATTACACGGACAGTTGCAGGATCCACTGTTGTTTGAAATGGACATTTATTCATTTTGTACCAAAATTTCACAATTTACTTCACAAAAAGTTGTACAAATAGCTGTGACGTGTTGCAAAATAAAGTTTTTAACTTACTATCAAAATAAAATTCATTTTGGATGCACATTATAGTTAGTTTAAAGCCCATTTTTTGGTATTTTAAGTGAATTCAGATATGTGCCAAAAAAGAGGGCGCTATACATATTTCAAATTATTGATTGTCTTTGATTATCGATCCTGCTTTTAATTTGTGATTATTTTGGTTGAAAATGATGAGCAAAATGTTCTAGACGTCAGATGTTTCATTTGCATATCTAATTTTGGTTGTACATAACAAAATATCCCTTCTACAGCTTAAAATTATTTTTTATGAATAGCGCCATCTATTTTGACAGTACCGTATAAAATGTCCCCATTTCTATAGGGTTCAAACAACAGTGAGGACTTACCCAGTCTAATGCAGCTTAGACCACACCGACCATCGCATACGTACACTTCGTCTTATCCAAGACAGTCATCATCATTATTACATGAATAGCTGCAGGACTTACCCAGTCTAATGCAGCTTTTTTTATAGACCATGTAGACCACATCGACCATCGCAGACACATACTTCGTCTAATCAAAGATATAGTCGTCATCATTAATACACGGACAGTTGCAGGACTTACCTAGTCTAATGCAGCTTAGGCCACACCGACCATCGCATATTCATACTTCGTCTAATCCGAGACAGTCATCATCATTATTACATGAACAGTTGCAGGACTTACCCAGTCTAATACAGCTTAGACCACACCGACCATCGCATACGCATACTTCGTCTGATCCAAGACAGTCATCATCATATTAGTACATGGACAGTTGCAGGGCTTACCCAGTCTGATGCAGCTTAGACCACACTGACAAACGCATACTTCGTCTTATCCAAGACAGTCATTCAAGACTTACCCAGTCTAATACAGCTTAGACCACACCGACCATCGCATACGCATACTTCGTCTAATCCAAGACAGTCATCATCATTATTACACGGATAGTTGCATGACTTACCCAGTCTAATGCAGCTTAGACCACACCGACCATCGCATACGCATACTTCGTCTAATCCAAGGCAGTCATCATGATTAGTACATGGGCAGTTGCAGGTTTGGTATTTGACATATAAACCATCTCTTTCTTGGCATTCTGCAATATAGTGAATGACAGACTATCTTAAAAGTATAAAACATTAAGTAGCTTTAGATTTCAGTACGGATTGCTCACGTGCCACGCTAAAGTGCAAGAAAACGTATCACGTCCACATCAATCAGATGCCTATTTTTCATTGGGTACAGCTCGTTATTCAGAAGGCCCGTTAATCAGAAGACCCTATATTCAGATGGCCCGCTATTCATAATTTTCTAAATTGCGGGCCACATTTGTAATTATTTTAAAAAGGCCCGCTATTCAGAATCTTGATTCTTCTGAGTATTAGGTGTTTCTGTTTACTCAGAAGACCCTCTATTCATAAGGTCCGCTATTCAGAATGTTGAAATTGGCCCGCTATTCTGGACAGAGATTCTGGGGCCGTATTCATAAAACTCCCTTACACTTAAGTGCAACTTTTACACTTAAGTGTAAGTGAAACACTTAAGTGTTTCACTTACACTTAAGTGATTCCCTTAACTTTGAAGCTCAAATTTTGCTTTATTGCAGTGCATCATTTTTGTTCTTTTTCACTGCAATTTTAAGTGCAAATATCCTACCTACAATTTGTAAAAAATATTTCCCAGGATTAAACTGACTCTCTTTAGTCACACCGGATGTGTTTTCTTGTATGAAAAAGAAAATCTTGTGAAATATATGCTATAGAATACCAATGTGACTTAAGAGCAACTCTTAAGGGGATCAAATGTACCCTTAAAAGTTGCCCTTAAAATCATAAGAGTTAAAGGTTTCCCTTAAATATTTGTTCATTTAAGTGCAACTATAAGAGTTTATCTTTAAGGGAAACTCTTTAAAAAAGTTGCTCTTAAGTGTGCTTTATGAATACGGCCCCTGTCCCTTATATTCCATTGCATTTACATTAAGGGACAGAGTTGACAACCATTGACTTGTGCGAAAGCTGACAAACAATTGAAATATGAAGCAGAGATACCTCTTGTAGCAACAGATGTCTGTGATCACTATCAAATAGCTCTATGTTTAAGAAAAATTCATAATCAAAAGCTTTCATGTACCAACAATTGTCAAAATTCCGATTGTGGACTGCAGAATTCAACACACTTGACAGAGTAAGATGGCGTCAAATTGATGTAAAGAATCCATACAAAACCCCTGATTTTTTCAAATATAAATGTCCCACTAGTCATTGCAACTACTCATTTAGTTAGCGGAACTAATGCTTACCCGAAATATCTGTATTCGAGCCTATCCACATACCCAATATCCCAAGAAATTGTAATTTTCATCAAACATGCACTGCAACACTCCACAAAAGATATTCATACTAAATTTACCCATTATAAAGACTTTCTGGATTTGTTATTTGCACAAAATATGCTGTTTGAAGACATGTTTACCGGAAATTTTTGGCAGTGGTATTGGTACCACTGCCAGAAGCGAGCTCTACCTAATGTCCCAAGAAATTATTTTTATCAAATACGCATTGCAACACTCCACAAAGGATATTTATACTAAATTTACCTATTATAAACACTTCCCGAAGTTGTTAGTCACAAAAAATGATGTTTGAAGATATGTTTACATATGGTAACCAATATAAAACAAAACCAAACATACCAATTTTCACTAATTCAATTCAAAAAGGCCCCTTTCATGAATAGGGGAAAAAGGTAATTTCTGTTATTTCAAGTACAATTATAGTTTGTATTTTTCATTTTATGCACAAATTACCGTTATGTGATAGGCAGTAATATACAGCTTGCTAGTCAAAAACGAAGTTTTTTTGCTTGTGTTTCACGAGCAAGTTACCTACAAAAATTTAATTTGTGGGTGGGTATATCCAGCAGCCATCTACAAGCAGCCATCAATGGTGTTAATAAAAGAGACATCATTATTATCACCGGAGACTTCAATGCAAAAGTTGGAGGACAAAGTACCAACAAACATGTTATGGGAAATTGTGGCCTTGGACAACAGAATGAGAGGGGAGAAATGTTGATTGACTTTTGCCAAGAAAACCATCT
>JXSR01S066446.1:28337-47764 GCA_000969725.1 Ophiothrix spiculata | reverse complement strand
GTCCCCGCAAAGGCAGTGGAAACTATTTATCTTTTCATGATTAAAAAATAATTAGGATTCACATTTTCCTGAGCATGTGGATTCCTCGTACCCTTAATCAGATTGCATCATACGTACATCATAAATGCTGAATATTAGCTAATTCAATTTATATTTATCCATTTTCAAAACTAATCACCAAATGTGAATATAAAACATCAGGCCACTGTTTTCTGATTTCCATTCCTTTTTAGAATTGCCGAAAAATGTGTTCGGAAACTCATTTTTAATAATTGAAAATTAAAAATTTGTTCCTTCCGGGTGCCTTATTAAACTGCTTCGAGTATACCATAAATTTATGTCAATAATATTTGGTTACCAAGGAAACTACTTGATTGCCTCGGGAATTTCATGAATCCAATAGGTAATTCTATAAAGTAGCTTAATATTTGTCTGGGGGGAATACAAACTAAACAAACCACGTCTTTATTATCTTATTTAATCTGTTACCACTACCAATTGTTTATTGTAATATTTTTGTTATTTCTGATGATAAAATGTGCTGTAAATACATACATGTAGTATGTGGAATAAATTAATCCAAAAAAAAAATTATCAAAACTTAATTTTATGGCCAGAGGACGATTTTGAAATTAATTAGACTAGTTGCATTAGAAAATTATTTTAATGCATTTCATAAGGATTATAACAACTGGGTCATGTTACGAAAATGGTATTAAGAAGAATATTCAAATTTTAATTAACCTAAATCCGTACAAACCAGTATGGTGAGTGTACCTTCTGATTTCTTTCATCATTCAATGATGGTACCACTACATTTATATTCATAGTCATACATTCATGCTCACATAGTTCAATTTCTCAAACGAAGTTTTGTTTCACTAATACTCTCAAATCAAGTTTTTTGATTGCGAAAAAGCATCATTAGATTCTTTCATTTCGCCATGACAGACAACAGATAATATATATCACGCCATCAAAATATTACTTGCATACTTTATCATTCAGCATAACAAATTACCTCGAAAAATCACAACAAACACACTTACAGCCAAAAAGAAGTCAAGGTAACTCCTTACTCGGAGTGACGGTGACTTTATGACTCTATGTCTAAAACAACTTCTGGAGTTATTATTACTCCTTTATGGAATTAAGCAGCAGTGACTCTGTAAGAGAGTCAGTGATAATGACTCCATTCTGACTCCATGTGAGAGTGCTAATGGATCCCAATAATAACCGGAAACGAATTGTCACATTAAAAATACTAGTTTAGAAAACTACAATGCCATCGTTTCATTATATTTGAATATAGCGTATGTTTCTAACTACATGTACATTATTGGTGATTACACATGAACAAATTTACCTTTGGATCTACCTAGATTCGTACCGGGGACCTTTTGATTGAGAATCAGACGCCTTACTTGCATCGCCATGAAGCCTTGCTTAGCAAACACTGTGTAAAACTTCAAGTTATATGTGTTAATATCAATACTTTATTGGTGACTCGATATGAACAACGTGTGTTCATCCTGCTGTAACAGAGTGTCAATGACCGCCAGCCATGGAATTGTGGGTATCAATATGCATTACGGGCTTCCGACTCTTTTAGCAGCGTCAAAGTGATTAATCATTCAATACATGAGTGACTCTTGTAATCTTTCTAGGGGAAGCAGGTGGCGAAGCGGTGCTTCCCTCGCCTTGTACATGTACAAATGAGTCCACAGGACAGTCACGGGTTCGAACCTCGGTCTAGGCGCTGTATGTGCAATTGGTTGCCAGTCCAAACTTGCTTCCGCAGGTTTTTCTCCGGCGCTCGGGTTTCCTCCTGCACTAAAACTGGCAAATAAATCTGACCATCTGACAGAAGACCCTCCTGGATAGCAGTGCTAGACACTGATGATGCTATCCTCTATAAATATGTCATATTCATGACAGTAGAGTCAAGGTTCATGACTCTAATAGCGTGTCAATGCAAACGTGACTCTAGAGGTAGAGTCAAGGGGTCCTGACTCTACCTTAGGGGTCAAATGACCCTTTTTGGCTGTTAGTGGGTGTTTTGTCTTAATTTCAAGAATTGTTAAATTAGCCCTTTTATTGTTGGGAAATTGCAAAGATTTTGTTCATATAAAACCATTCTTTTAAAATGAACGTTAAATGTTGTGCCCTTATTATTACAATGTATTGCTTCAAGGTATTTGCTAATACTGATAATATCAGGAGGCCAAGATGTCGGTATTTGATAAGTAGTTTTGGATCATTGATAGACAGCTTATTGCAAAACTTGGATGATGGGTTCAAATAAACTCTGATTTACTCAAAGAATAGACATCATGGGATTTCGTTTTCAAGAGATATCTTGCAATAATGTATCAGATACGGATCTAGCCATTTCAACTGAAAGTTTATACATTAGTCTTCGTTTTGTTTACACAGCTTACACTAGTTTGTTTGAGAAATTGTAATAAATGTGCTCACATTATTGGTGCATTATGTTTTTGAAGTCCAATTTGTAACGTTTAGAATAAATGTGTATCATTTATTATCAAGCTACAAGTTGGTTTAATGATTAATTGATTTAATATGACAGTTTTATTCAAGCGAAGGTAATGCCAATATTGAAATTTCAAAGTTCAAAAGAATTGTCTTTATCAAGCTTTAATTGATAAAAAGAAAGTATTTCATTTTAAATCTTATTAGATATTTTGTATTGATAGAAAGGCTTGGTCACTAAATGTTCGTTTATAACCATTGAGAGTTTGGTTTTCAAAACAAATTGTTGATATATTCTGACAAACATCACAAGTTCGATTTTCCCTCTCAAAATAAAATCTCATTGCGATATTAAACATAGACAAATCCTATTATTTTATTCAGATGTTAGATTATAGACCATATGGTTAAAAAAATTGTTTTTAATCATGTAATAAACCAGAACAAATTTGGGACAAGTAGTTACCATCAAATGATGAATCTATCGTTTTTTCATATATATTCAGATTTGCATACATTTTATAGAGCATATTTTTATTTTAATGGCTAAAAAGTAACTTGTGCGACACCTTCAGTCCAAAGATATCATTAAGAAATGGCTCCTGTGCCTGGGGCAAAAATGAATGGATGTAAAAATTGGATCATGTTTCATGTGTACACGGTTGCTCATATAGTTGGAACGTTGAATGGTTCTCGGTTCTGCTTTTCACTCTATTTTGTTTAAACATTCCAATGATCAAAATCAAATATGACCTAAAAATCATGTTTTTGACCCATTTTTGTTGTTGACCACTTACCAGTATATGAGAAACTTGATCACATTAGGTGTTCCATTTCACGCCCAACATGATTACCTATCAAATCTGACCAAATCAACATAAGTTTCCAGATATTGTCATCATAAATTGACTTTTACATAAAAAAGTGGCAAAAATATTTTTATTCCAACTATATGGGCAACCGTGTATATTGGCAGCCATAAGGCCAAAACAAATTCTTTGGTTGCCCTCCACAGCTTTTTTCAGAGAGGGTCGGTCGGTCGGTCGGGGTTTTTTTTATACTCTTTCACGGACTGCTAGGCTGATCGGCCGATCCAGCCTTCACAACTTCCCCCGCGATATCCAAATCAAAACAATCAAATACTTCTTGTAGTGATTTGGGACATCCTAAACATTTTGAGGGTTGAATATCGAAAAAAACAAAAAATATAACTTTTTTTTTGTAGTTTTCGGTAAGTTTTGCATAGTTTTTTAGAGATTAAGAATGGCCGCCAAAATAGAGTTGTTACACATAAAATATCAAAGGATATTAAGTATAAATCCTACAATCTGTTAATATTCGAACAAAATCAATTCGTCAAAAATGAAGTTTTGACGTCTCGGCGAAAAAGGCATGCATCCTCACAGGCAAAGCAATTATAAAACACAAAACGTACTTGCATAAGATATATTAACAATTCAATTATAATTAGGTCAGCTGAAAAAACCCAGCATGTGATCCAAATGTTTCATGTAAACTTAAACGTAAATTTAAACCATCTTTTTTACTCTTTTGTTGTTGTCTTTTAGATTGTAAGTCAGTGTTTTCCACAAACTTTGCCTTTGGGTTTAAATCTTAATAAATCAAATGTAATGTATTCTAATTATTGCTTTTGCTTTTATCTTATACATAATCATTTCCTGCCATCGGCACCTTTTTGTACTCGTAAATATTGACATATTTGACATCATTTTGAAACCAGAAATGCCATTAATGGATGGAATGAGGTCTACGACGCGTAGCTTTCGTAACAATCTTGTCGCTCGTAGGCACTGGTACCATTTTGTGGAAACTTGCAATATCTTTAATGTTTCTGTTCAAATTTAAATCGTGTTTTGCTTGGTGTAAAAACGTGGTTTACAATAAATCCGTGAAAATGAAATGCGGTATGTTCATTTTATAAAGTCAAACAAGGGAGTATGATAAATATATAGTTCAAAACAATTACACAACCTGTGAATGCCTGGGGTTGAATAATTCAGAAACATTGTCGTTTGAAGTATTTCAGAAGTTTCTTTAGAGAAAATATATCGCACACTTAAAAATAGTATATTGCAAACCACCAAACACTAATATACTAATGAGTATAAAATAAATTCATTTCAAAAAGTATTGATATATTAAATACGTTAAGTGCATGAATCAGATCATTCCGAAATCGATAAAGACGTGTATATGTAGAAAGGTGGGTAAATGTTCACATATTCGCATAAAACTGCGTCTGCTTCATCGTATAATTATTTATGCAAATCCTTGTTAATATTAACAAGAATATGGTTAAAAAAGAAACATTGACCACAAAATATCATTATGATCGCGTAACAAAGGTGAAGGACTGCCTGTTCATAGTTTTACCAATTCCCTTGTACCATATTTTTTATTATCTTTGATTCAGTTTTTAACCATCACATCTTTTTTCCCATCTCAAACCTGTACACTAGAGGAATGCAATGACACGAAAAAACTAAAAATAAAGAGCATTTCTGGTTCTGTGCAAAGTAACTAACAATTAAAAACGATAAATAAGCCTTACGATGAATAGGAGGAATGACAAACAAAGTTTAAGGGTGGCTCATACTGTAACAAATTTCCAATGTAATTTGACAAACGTGAAAATCAAGACCATTATGGACATAATAGACTTTTAACCTCGACAGTCTGTGGTGGTTAGCGAATTAGTCAGTGACATACACGGTAACACAAGATGTATGGATGGAAATTCAAAAGTTT
This sequence comes from Ophiothrix spiculata, assembly GCA_000969725.1. Lineage (NCBI taxonomy): Eukaryota > Metazoa > Echinodermata > Ophiuroidea > Amphilepidida > Ophiotrichidae > Ophiothrix > Ophiothrix spiculata. The sequence goes on along the minus strand of JXSR01S066446.1, from coordinate 42,502 downwards.
CAATTTGCACCTATACATCGCGTAAAATTACATCTTTTTCTTTATATAGTCTGAGGATGCTTTTAAGCTGCGAATGACACATTTCTTTTGTAGTCTTTTCAAGTTTTATTTCAATGATCACTGAAAGAACAACGGCAATAAACTTTGGCTTGCGAAATGTGACGAATGTTTATCGATGCTGATTGCGGATAGTTCAACGATTACTTGCAGCAGTCTTTCGTTCTTTCTGATCTGTTGGACTGTCACTGATTTGATTCAACAAATATTGTTTTTCACTTTTTGTCGTCGTTTTAGGTCCATAATTTGTCATTTTAAGTCCAATCATCCTACGCTGGTTTTGTCAAGGGGTGAGCCTAAAGCTTGGCTAATAGTACTTATAAATTATTGGCGTAAAGCGACGACAAAGAAAAAAATAACGAGACATGACAGTGTCACTGAAAGTGACACGAACCCTGCCGAATGATTGTCTTTTTTTTTTGTTTAAATGTGAAGTGACACCTTGATCTTTGAAATCGAACGAAAAAAAATGAAAATTTCTTTATTTTTACCTTTGATACCAAGGGAAAGGTTGGGCGACAGGGTCACCATTGACACTTTTGATCGCTAGTCCAATGCGAACAATGTGACACCTTAACCTTTGAAATCGAAGAAAGTTTAAATTTGACCTTTCTTTTGACCTTTGACCCCTAGAGAAAGGTCAGACGACGGGGTCACCATGGACACTTTTGATCGCTGTACCAAGACGAACAATTTGACACCTTCACCTTTGAAATCAGACAAAGTTGTCAATTTGACCTTTCCATTGACCTTTGACCCCCAAGGAAGGGTCGGACGACGGGGTCACCATTGACACTTTTGATCGCTGATCAAATAGAAACAATTTGACATATTAATCTTTGAAATCGGACAAAGTTGAAAATTTGACCTTTCTTTTGACCTTTGACCCCCAAGGAAGGGTCGGACGACGGGGTCACTATTGAAACTTTTGATCGCTGTTCAAAGACAAACAATTTGACACCTTAATCTCTGAAATCGGACAAAGTTAACAATTTGACCCTTCCATAGACCTTTCTTTCGACCTTTGACCCCGAGGAAGGGTCGGACGACGGGGTCACCATTGACACTTTTGATCAGTGGTCCACGACGAATAATTTGACACCTCAAACGTTGAAATCGGACAAACTTGAAAATTTGACCTTTTTTATTTGACCTCTGTGACCCCATTTGACCCCGCACATTTTTGTCACCCCATAACTTTTGTAGACAATGTCAATACAATTCATGTCGCCAAGTTGCACGACAATACCTTGTATCGTATTTGAGTTGAAACATTTTTTCGTGAAAATCAAGTTTTTGACCCCGTGACCCCTATGTGACCTTTGAGGGGTCAGAGGTCAGGTGACATAAATGGGAGGTGACCCTGGTCCTGTCACCCAAGTTTGATCAAAATTGGTCATTGTATGCTGGAGATATAAGACATCAAAGTGTTGCCAGAAAGAAGAAGAAAGAAAGAAGAAAGAAACTCGTGAAAAACAATACCCTGCCGATGACTTCGGCAGGGTAAATATTTACTTACGTGTCAGTGACAACAACTATTGTTGCACCAGACCTTACAGTTTTGTTCCTTAGATTCCCTGTGTTTTCATCAGTGGTAGTTGACTTGAAACTTTGACATTTAACATTGCGTGCCCCCTCCAATTCGTCAAAATGTGAGTCAGCCTCATATTGCTACTACAGCACATAGTGTTCGCCATACTAATTGCATTCATTCCAAAAACCACGGACCCAAGACAATTTGTTAAAGTCTACATTTTTTGTCGTACGAAGAAAACGACATGTTCAAACAAAGAGTGACAAAGTACTATTATCAGCTCAACGTTACCATGGTTACATGTCACTCCACTCCCATTCCTCAAAATGTGAGTCAGCTAGCTGGCCACTAACAGGCCATAGTGTGAGCCACTCGAAAAATAAATTGGTACTCATGCTCGTCAGACCACCTCAACATTGAACCCTAAAAGGTGTAAGATCAGTGAAGATGGTGAAAATCGCACCCAAATGGCTTAATGGTGCAAGTTTGTAATGACCCTTTGCTAACAAATTAGGTATCAAAAAGTGTACAATTTCAATTGTATGTTCAGTTGCATGATGTCTTTAGCTATTTTCTTTTGTTTTAAGACCTTGATGACCAACCCTTAGTTAAAAGTGACCCTTAATGGTGAAGGTGGCTTGAATTTACCACCCTTAATGGTGTAAATTGTGCTAAAAAGTACCCCTATTTTCCAAAAACTTAGACGCCACTGACGGGTCAAAAGCAGACCCTTTTACGCAACTTTTTATGATGAGCATGAGTACCACGTAAGCCTGTCATTTACGTCCATTCCATAATTTAATCAGGAACCCAAGCTGATACAGGCGATACAGGCGAATGATTTGTTTGATTACCCTACATTTTTCGTCATACGAAGAAAACGACAGAGCCACATGTTCAAATAGTGCCATGTTTAAGATAATAAACTATGATGAGGCTTTATTTATTCAGGAGTTCTTAGTACTATATTTTCAATTAAATGATTACATTTTAACGACTTCGTCTACTTCACAATTCTGACATGCCTTAACTTGATAACAAAAATTGTGTCTTATATTTCATTTTATTGTTTCACGGTTTCAGGAAAGTTCACTTTGAAGACATAGTTTTACTATGTACAATGAAATGTTCACCCTCATGTTCAGTATTATTTTTTTCACACGGATAGTCATGTTTTAAACAGAGGTTATCAACTATTTATCAGCTTAACGGATTCATTTATCATAGAAGTGTTAAATGATTTCTAAGACAACACATGTGTATAAATATTAGTTTTGCCACTTTCTACACTAATTTTATATTGCAATCTCCCAGTTTGTTAATCTCAGCACGTTGTATATATAAAATTGGTTTTCACTGTGATAATCAGTCAAAGTTCACGGATGAAACCAAAACATCCGAACGTCCTCTAGGTTAACCTTTTTAAAGCCCCTCTCTTTTGCACAAGCCAGCCTGTTACAAGGGGATCTGATGCAGGAGGATGTGACTTTAGAGCATTGTTGCTTTTTGCTTACTCATTGATGTAAATAAAAAACAGCAAGCTGTTGACACTACGGCAGCATGCTGTGGCTAGCAAATGAATCAATGTCAAGTGGGGTAACGTATAATTACTGGCGGAAAATTCAAACTTGAAATTCGTGGCCTTAACGTTGCTTGCCGTTACATCCCATTCGTGAGAGTTTAAAACTGCCTTATTGAGATTTAGACATGTTAGAGTTCAACTGAAATATAGCTGATTGGCGATGATTAATATAAAATCGAAGTTATTTTTCATCAATCGAAATTGATCATTAAATTCGAAAAGAAAATATAAACTATGTCTATGCTTTCAGTTTTTCTTTAAATTAATGATCAGAATGCTTATTTAAAATGAAACATTTATCCTTTTAGATAGACTGTCTTATTCAACCTTGCTTTTTGAAGTAGGCCTAAGTATACGTTGGTTGCCTAGAAACACATTTGGATGCCGCGGGTAGTCGAGAATCCAATAGATAATAATTTTACAAATTAATTCAATAAAGTAGACCAAATATTGTCTGGAGGGTATTAAAGTAAACCAGATGAGATTACAAGTAATATTGTGAATTTTATATTGAAAACTTCGATTAATCTGTTACATGTATCAGTTTTTATTCCAGGGTCCACATTATTTCTGACGGTATATGAATAAAAAATTTGGTTTAACCGGGTTTAGAAAATAAATTACAGATATGACAATAAATGTAAACCTTTTTTCTGATCAGAGGATGATTAATTCGAACAATATTATATTGCGCTGTCTGAAGCATAAATCCATTCAATTACTTAAACCAGTTGCTTCAGGAATTCAATTGGTTTTAATTCATACAATTAAGATTACAACAAATGGGTCATGCTACGCAGGTGTTATTAAGGAGACTTTATTTAATTTTTAATTAACCTACAAACCTACAAACCACTATGGTAATTGTGCCTCAATAGGGATCATAAAAATTGTTATCATTCACCAATTTGACTACGGTTTGATAATTTTGTTGAAATTCGCAAATATGTTAAATGTCAAATTAGTTTGAATGGTTCGTCTTTCCTATGCTAAAAAAAATAGTTGAATTTGTAAAATTGAATTAGCTTCAAATTATTGTTAACCTGTCTAACCACTTTAGTTGTATACCGTATCTTGGAATGATATCAGTCTGAAAGATTTTCAAACAAATATCTTATTCTCCCTTATGTATATATATAAGTAACTATCAGAGTAATTGAGAAAGTGATGCTAAAACGAGCGGAATATGCACGTTGAAAATCCAAAATTAACATACTAGTATTTGCAGAGCTTTTTTATATAGTTTATCCTTATGGAAAATCACACAAAAATTGTTTTCAAAATATAAGACAAAATTATACACTAGATATCTTTTCAACGAAAGTTAATCAGTCAGTACTCAGCTCGCTGAAGACGAATATTGTTTTATTCCTAAGTTGCAACCCCTTGTGATTATATGGTTCCAAGTCCGACCTTATCCGACAGGTCACGTCAAGAAAATAAAAACCTCGCGAAGTTTTTTTTAAATCAAATTAAATTGCTCATTATAATCTAATTTACATAAATCCTAAGCACTGGATGTAAGGTAAATAAAATCTTTTGGTTTCCTGGTCACTTGTACAGATTTCACATTTGTTGACAAAATAAGCTACATCATTTTATGATATACCTTAATGTTCGGTTATATGCCTAGAATGACTTTTTATTTAGTAAGGAGTGTGGCAATATCAAAACTAAAAGCTAAAAGATGCTTAAACCTGAATTGTCATATCAAAGCATCAATGATATGAATATATTTGCAAGTCGCCATTTAAAAACATACATGCATGTTGTGATGTTTAATATATAAAGCATATGGTAAAATTATTATTAAGTTTTCCTTCCATACTAGCAAAAAACGATAAAAATTTGATATTTAGAACCTTTATAGCAATATTTTGATTTGTTTGGGATACGTTATTCCTCTCGCCAAACGAGTCCGATTTACCTAGAATTTTCCACATACCGAGATCATCCGAACAAATGTTGACAATCTAAGTATTGAAATTCAAATTAATTTTAATCACAGTAATCCACAACATGCAACTATTTCTATGATAACTTAAAATTGCCAGCAGATATTTTTGGACTTATTGAAGTCACTTCCTGAATCATATCAGGTATTGGCTTTGACGAATTTGTCTTGTTTTCCATTATATATAAGATTTGATAAAAGGTCTTTCGCGTGTATAATAAGACATTCATATGAGGTGTGCGTTGTGGTTAGCAAACTCCCTTTAGCACGAATGTGAATTCTGCAATTTTTAATTAATTTATTAAGTCATAAATCAGATCGACACAATCGACAGCAACGTATGCTGTTAATTCCCCCATCGACTCAGCATGAACTAGGAAGCTTTCCGTATGCAGCAATGTACACTATTGGGATTAACCTTCCTTTTCAGTCGAAATAATTATCAAATATAAATTTATTTGTACCTGCACATGCCATTTGCACTCAGTTTGACAAATCGAAAGGCGTTCTACTTAACCTAGTTATTTTCTTGAGTTAAAAATCCTCTTGACTTATAAAATCGCCTATGAGATTCAAGAATCCCACAGCACAAAACTTGATGGAAGTTGTAGAGAAAAAAAAGAGCATATTTTGTTCAGTTAAGGCCATGGTCTTTTTATAATGAGGAACTTAGCACAGCATGGTCCTTTTACAGTGAGGAACTTAGCACATATGTTCACTGCAAGCTTTTGCATTAGTAAATATGGCAAACTATCACAATTTTGTTACACATGAGGAGTAAAGTTTCTAAGCAAATAAAAATAATGATTATAATGAGAGCGCATATTTGAGCATAAAGAAACAACTGAGGGCAGTAAAAAAACCAATAAAACTTACAAAAACTATACAATTCATACAAATACTTACAACTACAAATACTATAATACTAAATCATGCGCAGTAGTAGAGCACACATGGTAAAGTCAGATAATTTCACAATTACTCATATTAGTCCTTGAAGAGTAGAGTCTTAAGAATATGTTTGAACTGACTAGTAGTCATTGTGGAGCGGCGTTCCTTATAATTTTTGACGGCACGTCGTTCGAGAGTTTGCACCAGAAACGGCGAATGCTCTTTGTACATACAAATTTTAAGCGTCGTGAAGGAAATTCGAAAGAGACTCGAGATGTGAATCTGAGAGTGTGAATTGGTATACAGTATACAGCATTGGTATAGCGGCTGAGCAAATTAAGGGCTGGAAGATACAACTGGAGACATGATATGGTGTTGCGGAAAATTGTTCACCACATAGCAGAAGATGATGAGGAAGGATACCAGAAATCAGGCATAGCCTTCAAGAACACAGAAGGAACAAAATACGACAATGGGAAATGGCAAATACTGGAAGATATGAAAGAATCCAGCACTGTCAGGATTGGGAAATTGCATGGGATGAAGATACGGGACCTGCAATGTTTCCACCAGTCATTGTGGTAACTGCAAAACGTCCAGATGTTACCATCTGTTTCACCTCAGAGAAGAAGTGTGTGTTGATAGAACTGATAGTGCCTGATGAAGAAAACGTTGAACAAGCTAGCAATAGAAACAAGAATAGTCCTTAAAAAGGACAAAATCACGTTACCCGGAGTCATGGTCAAGATTACACTGTGTACCAAATGCTCAATAATTATGCTTGCTATTATTCATTGCTTCTTATCATGCTTATGGAATTGTTTGTACAGCAAGTTAACTAGTATGTGATTATATATATAGTTTCCTATAAAATCAGTCCACTCTCATAGTAAGTAATACATGCTTAGAAGCACAACATATCTCCTTCCTCTTATGGCTCAGCTAAGTAATTATAGGTATTGGGATGGGGATGTGATCTGAGAAATTGGAATTGGGGAGTTTTGGCTACTTGTCAAGAAGAGTAAACTTTGGTTTATTGAATAAGGAAGAAGAGATACAAGTGCTACAAACAGACAGACATACGTATGTGTGATGCAAGAGTTCTTATAAAATTAGGCCGAAAACATAGTCGGCCTCCAAACAAAATTTGGGGCACACTCTCTGTGTGAGAAGAATGATGACACCCCCAGGCCTCCAATTCGACCTAAAAAGTGGTAATCATGAGAATTCTTAATTTCAAGGAAAATAGGTATATTACTATTCACTGAAATCAAGGACTACAAAATCACAAAAAGGAGTATTCTGAGCATCCATCTCCACAAAATTTAAAAAATGGGTAATACACAGAATTTCGCGGTCGGTCTTTGCCTGTTACATGATAATTTAGTATGAAGAAAATCTTGGAAAGATATAAAAAGAGGTATCATTAATGAGGCACCACATCCCAATAATATACTAAGGAAACCCACAGGAAGCAAAGTTCTCTCTTTCAAGGACCATATTAGCAACGAAAACAAATGTACACAATGCCTTCTTGTATTTTTATTTGGGAGTATCAATTTCTGGGAGTACAGCAGATATGAAAAGTATTGTTTATTACTGTATGTTTTGTTCTTATTATATATTAAAGTATAAGAGTCATTGAAATGGGTGTCTAAAAATCTTATCATTGAAAACCTTGAAGAAATGAGGGGGGTACTTTAATTTTGTCATTGATTTTGAAGAAAAAGTGGGTAAAATTAATGTAATGTTGATACCTATATCTTTTGTACTTAACATATTAAATGATAAGAGTCATTGAAAAGTGTGTCTGAAAATATTGCCAAGAATCTTGAAGAAATTGGGGGGTATGTTTTACTTTAATTTTGTCATTGATTTTGCAAAAAAGGGTGAAAATTAATTAAAAATCATTGAAAAGGTGGGTTTTGAAAAAAATAGGAACTTGCATGGTTACCACTTTGTAATTTAAGTTGTGGGAAAAAATGTGTTAAAAGTTTCAAAATCTATGCTTTTGGAGGTGGTGTTTTACATTAATATTTTACAATATGGTATCAGGAAATATTTATCTAATAAATCAGAAGTAATTTTAAAAGCAGATCTATTTCTTTTAAAAGGATTTGACACACTTCAGTTCTGGGGAGTTATTTGACAAACAGATACAGTGTTATTCTATTCACATAGAGGAATGATATTTAGCCTAATTGACCAACCACAATGACTGTATCAATAAACAGTTTATTTGCAAGGTCATAACACAATAGTCATGCCAAAAACCAAAGTCCCAGTGTTTTGATCAACACCACGTAATGCCCATATGATTTTTAATGGTAACTACCTACACAAAGCAGTCTCTAAACAGCTTTCAATGTCCAATGCATCTCTAAGGTCTTGTGCACATATAGAAAGAGGTTTGTTGTTGAAGAGGCCATTGGTCAAATCAAAGACATTCTCACTGCGTGAGAAAAAGTGCAAGTATGCAGATCTCATACATGGATGCCAAGAAGCAGGTTGGATGTAAAGTATGTACTTCCCAGTAGAAGTTAGGTCCAGAGGGTTCACCAACCAAACTCTCAGAGCACGTTTTAAGTACCTACCCAATAGACGAAATAAAAATAGAAAGAAATACGACAGGTAGTAGATGATATTTCTAAAAAAAAAAGCATTGCGATTCACCTAAACTATCTGGTTGGCAGAAGTATTAAGATATTTGGAATTGTTTGAAATTTTCTTTATTCTTTATTCTTGTTTTTGTCACTCTTGAAAAAATGTTTATAAAATCATTTTTGTTATCAAATTTCATCGATATTGCCGGTATCATATTGCACAGTGTGTATTTGACTTCTCGGAGTCAACAACCTGTTTTTATTGATTATATAAGTTTTATATTATGTGTATCGTGTTATATAGGTGTCTGATCAAAATAGCAATTTATATACAAAAACAACAACATACCAACAACATAAGGTCTGATATTTCCCAGTGAATATTTATATGTTGTACCCATAGGGAAAAGTTATGGAAAGGATACATATAAGATTCAGAGCAGTGATTTCATTTTTATACCAGACAGCATCGATGCATCAAACATCTGAATATAATATTACACTCTTAATATTATTTTACTCTTTTTGAGTAAAACATTATTCCAAAGTCACAGCTCGTTGTTTTGAGTTAAATCCTACTCAACGTTGGGAAAATTTTGCTTATCGTTCAGTAAGATGTGCTCAACGTTGGGTAACTCAACCGAACAAGATTTTAATCAATGTTGAGTAAGATTTTATTTTACTTAACAATGAGCTGTGAGCTTTTTACTCAACAAAGAGTGAACTTACATTGCAACTGGATTGTTTTCTTGGGTTTGATAGATCTCTTGGTATTTGTTAGAATATTGCTTTCATTAGACGAAAAATCAATTTCCTAATATCGAACTATCAAGGGATCAGATCTGTTTAAAAAAATCCCTGATGGCTTTGAACATTGAGTGCGTGGGAAAACATTATTAATGAATGTTCACCTTTGTTCATATTTGTTTTTCAAACAAAAATATATTCATAACATTTTTAACTTTTAAAATATTTTGACTTAAAACTTACGACATCGCCGCTATACTCTATAGTATTTCGAAATAAACACTGCAACAACTACAGTGTTTAAGTAATACCGAAGTTGCTGATTTTAACACTGGGCGATGTTCTTGGAAGTCCACACCCTTTGGTGTTATTTCAAAACTATCGTTGCTGTTGTTAATTGACTCTCTCTGAGTGTTTAATAAACACCCAGTGGTGCTAAAAGTTTAGTATTTAATTTACACCAGGTTTAATTCAATACCGGTACCAACGGTACTTTGTTGGTGATTCTTCCCAATAGAACTGTGGTACTTAAAGCTGAATGAAATTAGGGGGCGCTTAAATACTCAACCGGTGGTTGTCTGCCGGTTCTTGGAGGTTGCACATTGTTTATTCCGGTTGAACTTGCTAGAGCCACCCGGAACGGCCTGCCGGTTCCGGGTGGTTCTGGCGCACTGGTTTGAAGCGGCCCCTTACCTATCCCATTCATTCGCATCACTGTGTCAGTCGCTTATGAGCAACATCACCACCTTGCTCTTATCAGTCATGACCGGGAGTCTTGTACTATTAAAACGCGTTCAAATTAATCATAAGCTCATCGAAAACATAGTTACTTAGACACATTTAGTCATCAGATCGGCTGGAAAACTTGTGCAAGCTTCCTTGCAGAGTTTTAGATTCAGATTCAGATTCAGATTTATTTCCGCATTCATATCATACAAATACAATTGTTTAACATATATATAATAACATAGCAGTAGCAATGGCCAATAAGGCCAGAAGAGACAATCCCCTTGCATGAGTTACAATCCATTTTTAGTTTCCATTTTACAATTTACACGATGACTCTGGATACCATAAAAACCTCATAAAATTTCACAACAAGCTTGTAATATTATACTAAACATATTTTGAAGTGTACAGACTTCTAATATTTTTACGAAAAACTTTACACGATATAGATTGTTTTAATTTATCATTTAACGAATTCCACAATAACGATCCAGTTGTTCGCACAGCATGATCACTAAATACTAGTTTGTTTTTTGTATGCTCGTAATTTGCCATGTTCCTGGTATGATAACTATGGATCGCATGACGTTTTGTAAAGAAGCTATTGAATGACTTTGGCAACAAGTTATAATAATGCTTATACATGAATATACCAAGTTCAACGTTATACATATCATAAATGTTTAATATTTGATATTTTTTGAAGAGAGGACCAGAATGACTTCGATAATGGCTGTTCGACATTGATCTCAAAACCCATTTTTGTAACTTATAAATCTTGTCTAAATGTGTTTTGTTCGCTTTACCCCACGCCTCTGCTAATGTAAATGTTTCGCGATAAAATACAACATTAAGGTGTAGGTGTTATTCTTAAACACGGTTTATGTTATTCGTACACCTGATGTAACACCAGAGTATTCATAACGAACTTAATGCCCGACACTATTTTTGCACTGACACCCTGTTAAATAGTACTATCACCAGAGGTAACACCAAATGCTTACTACAAGATGAGTGCTGCACTGTCGTTTTTGCAGTGAAGATATCATATTGAAGAAACAAAAAACCTTTAAAATCGGTGTTTAGTATACAAATATTGATGCTCGTGAGGGAAATTATATACAATTATTAACTGCTTTTGAGGATGATGGTATGAACTTTCACTCCGGGTGTTTCCTTAACCGGTTATGATACCAAGGAAGAAATAGAGTCCAACGTTATCCAAATTTATAGCAGTCAGCATTTGTTTTATATACCTCATGAATAGCTTTTCAGCTTTTTGTTAAAACTTTATTACATAGCAAACAATCCTCCTGAAATATGAATTTAAATTTTTATTAGGTATTTTAAACGATCTAAAACATTATAACTTCCAATTACTGAACACTTAACAATATTTAATTAATTAACAAAATCTAATTTTGTGTGTGTGTGGGGGGTGTGGGGGCGTGTGTGTTTTCTCCTTTTAAAATATGTTGGTAAAAACAAATACCAAATGAAATAGTATAGCCGCGTTTGTATTTCATTTTGAATAACACAACGGCCACGTTACACAATGTTTTTCACTTAAAATTTATGCTGCATTAATGAGACGTGACACGTGTTGTGAGTTGAATACAAATACATGTAGAGTCAATAGTACCTTCCTCCCTGACACTGTCAATTGATTCCTTTGACTCAAGATGCCAGTGTGTTCTCTCTAGGCGGAATACAAAGTATTGGATTCCATTGAGTGTAAACAATAATTTGTAGAGGATGGAAATGCCTATTCTTTAACAAACTAGCGTGCTTCGTGTATAAGGTTTTATTGAGAGTTTTAAAAGTGGGATCGATGAAATTGTGTTTCTGATGAAAAGTTATTTCCAAATAAATCAATTTAAAGCACTACAATAGCAGAGTGACTGTAATTTACCATCGTATTATATTTGGTAATACGCACGCGCCCTTTGTGCTTCGTTAATGATATATTCGTTTGTTTTCCATCCCAGGATCTAGAGATTAACAGGATTAAGAACATAATGGACAAATATAAATATGAATATAAGATAGCGCGGAACGTTGTCAAAAAACCGAACATGAACCAAATCTTTCTGTGTTATGCAGTGAGTACAAACTTTTACAACTATTCATGGAAGATTTAGAGGAGAAAGAGGGGAGGGGATAAACAGCATACAAAATTTACTGCACTCTTAGAAAGCCAGGATCAAATATGAGCTTATCATGATTCCAGGTCAAAATATGATCTGGAAATGGACCACATCTGATCCTTTTCGGATCAAATTGATCGATCAATCTGATCCTTTTTGGGATCATATTTTTGATCCGGAATCAAGATAAGCTCATATTTGATCATGGCTTTCTAAGAGTGTGCTTATGGTGAGAAGTATATACCAAAGATTAGTACTTATTTGTTTCATATATTGTATGAAAATAAAGTGGTCTTAAACCTCTTCATTTAATATAACTTCACAAGAAAAAAGTTAAAACCTCGGGCGTGTAGGATGTTCAAAAAACGGATATCGACCTGTAGAGTGATGTCATGCTAGGGCAATGACATGTTTTATTATCAAAAAATACTCGGCTATGATGTCAAATATGAGATATACCAAAACCAAATGTGATGACTCACCCCGAAAAGAGGGACTTTGCGACACTGGTGGAAATAATAATAGACAGCAAAAAATAAAGAAAATTATAAAATTTCCGGCAGATTATCTGTTGTAAGATTTGATCGCCTTGATCAATTTCAACCAACAAGGTGTCATTTTAAAGCTTAGAAAATGCTGTAACAGATAAAATAATAAAATCAAATTGATATCATCTGCAAAGTCCCCACTTTCGGGGTGAGCCATCACAAATATTCAAGAGTCAACCATTCAAATGACAGGAATATTTTCATGCCGTATATAACTTCCCATATGTTATGTTATACACTGATTGGATAAGCCACGCTTTCAAGCGAATGCTATCTGTCAAATATGTAGCATGTTTCTACTTGCCGACCATCAAATTGTTAACCATCAACCGTAGTCTGTTTCCCGCCAATTTGGTGAGTGTTATATCAACCGAACGGTTTTTGAAAAAGGCGCCGATGGCTTACTCGAAACTCGAAACTAAATTTACTTTAACTCGTATAAAAAGGTGGTCGATGGAAGACAATGTATCACCATAAACCATATCACCTATCAATCAACCAGCCTTTAGTACAAACATATTGATAGATGAATAGGAAGAATTATAAAGAATATTAAACTAATTTAATTTTATTTAAAAGTGGAGATTCAAATGTAGTGGTAGAAACTAAATTGATGAAGGATTAAACTTCTGCACTACTGTAAATTACGAACCTTCAGAAGTACTTTCGGATGTGCTACATCCGTCGTCAGCTGATCTTGTGCTGTGAATTTCTCTCTTGGTGATGACCAAAAGACGGGCAGGGCGAAATAACATTCTAAAGTTTCATGACGTCATTGTCATCTTATGACGTCATCACCAAGAGAGAAATTCACCACAGCACAAGATCAGCTGACGACGGATGTAGCACATCCGAAAGTACTTCTGCAGGTTCCTAATTTACAGTAGTGCAGGAGTTTAATCCTTCATCAATTTATATAAATTTTGCCATATCAGGTGTATTTGTTACCAAAAAGTCATTTCGTCTTAATCAAAAGAACAAAATCAAGTTGTTCTACGTTATATATTCTTCTAATAACAAGATCGATGTCCGGCTTGGTTGACATCTTCTGCAATCAACACTAAGAAGACATACCAATCATACATAAACAACGAGTAATATAGAACTGTAAGTGATTTTAAAAAATTGGAGTGTATTAAAAGAAACAAATAATTGTTTTGTAGTCTATATTTAGAAAACCTTCAAAAGCAAAAAGTGTGTAATCCGAATTCATTTCGATATAAGTGGTATAAAAATGGTATAAATCAAAGAATAATTTAAAGTTTTAAATCGTCACAGAAAGACTTTTAATGTTACAAAAAGACATTTTTAAAAACCTTTCTTTGTTAAAAAGATCCGTCCGTATGGGCTTTAAATACTGATATATTCTTTAT
>JXSR01S066446.1:0-15653 GCA_000969725.1 Ophiothrix spiculata | reverse complement strand
TTGATTCTCAGGGGGGGGGCATGAAAAAAATATCTTGACCCAAAGATGGGTAAAAAAAAAACACTTTACCGAACTACTTCATAGTAGAGAAAAACATAAAAAATGTAATAAAAAAACTTTGCCGCCGAAGGCGACAAAAAAAAAATGTCGCCGCCTCCGGCGGCTAAAAAACAACAACTCGACTCGACCCCAACTTCCATGCCCCCCCCCTGAAAATCAAATGGTGCGCCCCTTACTATATGAACGTTTCATATTTCTTTTGCTGTATAGTTAGGTACCTTAAGTAGTTGCCATCAAATGATGAATCTACCGTCTTTGCATAGAGATTCAGATTTGCATACATTTTATAGTGCATTTTTTTTTTAATGGCTAATAAGTAACTTGTGCGACACCTTAATTGTGTCCAAGGATATCATTTAGAAATTGCTTCTCTGCCTGGAGCAAAAATGAATGTATGTAAAAATTGGATCATGTTTCATATTTATATTGGCCGCCATAATAGCTTTTTGTCTAGTTACAATAAAATCATTTGCCCCTAATTATCCCGCTAAGGCGCTGGTGCACAATTAGGCCACAACTTTTATGCGATCAGCCGCAACCTGGCCACAACATTTGATTTTCCAATAGATGACGACCGTAGCCTTGATTTTTCACCTCAAGATTATTGCAAAATATTCATTACATGTTTTGACATTATCTAAAGGTGCATATTAATCAAGTCTATGGTGGCCATCTTGGAAAATCAAGGTATTAGCCAAGTTGCGACCGGCCGCACAAAGTTGTGGCCTAACATGTTTTAGATTAGGAATGGTCGCCAAAATACAGTTGTTACACCCAAAATGGTTAAAGTGGCTGTCAAACGATATTAAGTATAAATCCTACAACCTGTTAAAATTCAAACAAAATCAATTGTCAAAAATGAAGTTTTGACGTCTACGCATGCATCCTCACAGGCAAAGCAATAATGAAACACAAAACGTACTTGCATAAGATATATTAACAATTCAATTATAATTAGGTCAGCTGAAAAAAACTAACATTTGATCCAAATGTTTGATGTAAACTTAAATGTAAATTTAACCATCTTTTATACTCTTTTGTTGTTGTCTTTTAGATTGTATATTTTATCAAGTCGGTGTTTTCCACAAACTTTGCCTTTCGGTTTAAATCTTAATAAATCAAATGTAATGTATTCTAATTATTGCTTTTGCTTTTATCTTATACATGATAATTTCTTGCCATTGGCACCCTTCTGGTCTCGTAAATATTGACATATTTGACATCATTTTGAAACCAGAAATGTCATTAATGGAACGAGTGAGGTCTACGACACGTAGCTTTCGTAACAATCTTGTCGCTCGTAGGCACTGGTACCATTTTGTTGAAACTTGCGATGTCTTTAATGTTTCTGTTCAAATTTAAATCGTGTAGAAAGCATGGTTTACAATAAATCCGTGAACATGAACATGAAATGCAGTATTTTTGTAAAGAGGAAAGTATGATAAATATATAGTTCAAAACAATGGCACAATATGCGAATGCCTCGAGTTTGATAAATTCGAAAACATTTTGTTTGGAAGAATTTCAGAAGTTTCTTTTAGAGAAAATATATCCAGGGAGGGGTCTGGGTTTTCAGCTCAGGATTTAAAAATCAATTTACTCAATGTTACCAAATAATGACCGGTTTGAGGTATGTACCATATATAGCCCTTAGAGCTCTACCGGAAAAAGCTGAAAATTGACAATTTTGTTTAAAATGTAATAAAATATAACTATGTAATGAGCGTAGACATATCCTATTGAAAAAACTTCAAACATTTTATCCACGTATTTATTTTCTATTTGTATCAACCCTTTCGTGATTATATGGGTTGAAAGTCCGATCCCATCCGACAGGTCACGTCGAGAAAAAAATTCTAGAACATAACTTTCTTATCAGTACATGATTCAGATGATTCAGAAATCGATAAAAAGTTTATTTGGAGATGTGCTTAATCAAATGTACATATCATATGGGTAAATGTTCGCACGTTTAGCTTAAAAACTGTGCATGTTCATCTTAGAGGTGTAAAATATAAAAATCAAGACTATTATGGACATAAAACGTGGACAACAGACTTTGTAACCTCGATAGTCTGTTGTGGTTATTATAGCAAATTAGTCAGTGTCATTTGACGATAACATAAGATGCCAGGATAGAAATTTAAAAAACTCAATTTGCACCTTAACGTCGCTTTAAGTTAATTTATATTCTTCATATAGTCTGGCCCGGCCTTTAAGTTCCGAATAACACATTTCTTTTGTAGTGTTTTCAAGTTTTATTTCAACGACCACTGACAGATGTGCAACGTCAATAAATGTTGGATTGCGAAATGTGACGAATGTTTATCGATATTGACTGCAGATCGTTTACGAGTACTTGCAGCAGTCTTTCGTGCTTTCACTGATTTCTTTCAACAAATATTGTTTTTCACTTTTTGTCGTCGCTTTAGGTACATAATTTTTCATTTTAGTCCAACAGCCTACGCTGGTTTTGTCCAGGGGTGAGCCTAAAGTTTGGCTTATAGTACTAAATTATTAGTGTAAACCGACGACACAAAGGAAAAGAAATATTTACTAACGGGTCAGTGACAACAAGATAGTATAGGTCGACAAAATGCAGGAACCACTCGCAAACGACCCAACATAAATATTCCTCACCCTTTGCCAGCTTTCGTTATGTTGCACCAGGCCTTACTGTTTCGTTCCTTTCAATCCCTGTGTATTCGTCAGTGGTCGTTGACTTGGACCCCCCTTCGTCAAAATTTGAGCCAGCCACTACAGGACAAATAGTGTGACCCATACTGGAATTGCCATTGCATTCATTCCAAAATCGAACCACCGACCCAAGCCAATTTGTTTGATAAGTCTACATTTTTCGTCGTACGAAGAAAACGACGGAACCACATGTTCAAACAAAGAGTGTCAAAATGCTATTATCAGCTCAACGTTACCATGGTTATCGCCCCACTCCCATTCCTCAAAATGTGACTCAGCCTCCCACTACAGGCCATAGTATTCGCCTTAGTGTGAGCCTGCTGTTAACATTCATTCCAGAATCGAATCAGGAACCCAAGCTGACACAGACAGGCGATACAGGCGAGTGATTTGTTTGATTACCCTACATTTTTCGTCATACGAAGAAAACGACAGAGCCACATGTTCAAATAGTGCCATGTTTAAAATAATAAACTTGATGAAGCTTTATTTATTCAGGAGTTCTTAGTACTATATTTTAAATTAAATGATTACATTTTAACGACTTTGTCTACTTCACAATTCTGACATGCCTTAACTTGATAACAAAAAATATGTCATTTATTTCATTTTATTGTTTCAAGGTTTCAAGTAAGTTCACTTTGAAGACATAGTTTTACTATGTACAATGAAATGTTCACCCTCATGTTCAGTATTATTTTTTTCACACGGATAGTCATGTTTAAAACAGAGGTTATCAACTCTTTATCAGCTTAACGGATTCATTTATCATAGAAATGTTAAATTATTTCTAAGACAAAATATTTGTATAAATATTAGTTTTGCCACTTTCTACACTAATTTTATATTGCAATCTCCCAGTTTGTTAATCTCAGCACGTTGTATATATAAAATTGGTTTTCACTGTGATAATCAGTCAAAGTTGACGGATGAAACCAAAACATCCGAACGTCCTCCAGGGTTAACCTTTTTAAAGCCCCTCTCTTTTGCACAAGCCAGCCTGTTACAAGGGGATCTGATGCAGGAGGATGTGACTTTAGAGAATTTTTGCTTTTTGCTTACTCATTGATGTAAATCAAAAACAGCAAGCTGTTGACTCTACGGCATCATACTGTGGCTAGCAAATGAATCAATGTCAAGTGGGGTAACGCAAGATTACTGGCGGAAAATTCAAACTTGAAATTCGTGGCCTTAACGTTGCTTTACGTTACATCCCATTCGTGAGAATGTAAAACTGCCTTATTGAGATTTAGACATGTTAGAGTTCAACTGAAATATAGGTGATTGGCGATGATTAATATAAAATCGAAGTTATTTTTCATCAATCGAAATTGATCAATTCGAAAAGAAAATATAAACTATGTCTATGCTTACAGTTTTTCTTTCAATTAATGATCAGAATGTTTATTTAAAATGAAGCATTTATCCTTTTAGATAGAGTGTCTTACTAATTATCCAACCTTGCTTTTTGAAGTAGGCCTAAGTATGAGTTGGTTGCCTAGAAAAATACTTGGTTGCCGCGGGTAGTCGAGAATCCAATAGATAAATAAATTAATGATATTTTAACAAATTAATTCAATAAAGTAGTCCAAATATTGTCTGGAGGGTATTAAAGTAAACCAGATGAGATTACAAGTAATATTATGAATTTTATATTGAAAACTTCGATTAATCTGTAACATGTATCCATTTTTATTCCAGGGTCCACATTATTTCTGATATACGGTATATGAATAAGAAAATAAATTACAGATATGACAATAAATGTAAACGTTTTTCCTGATCAAAGGATTATTAATTCGAACAATATTACACTGTGCTGTCTGAAGCATAAATCCATTCAATTACTTAAACCAGTTGCTTCGGGAATTCATTTGGTTTTAATGCATACAATTAAGATTACAACAAATGGGTCATGTTACGCAGGTGTTATTAAGGAGACTTCATGGATTTTTTAATTAACCTACAAACCTACAAACCACTATGGTAATTGTGCCTCAACAGGGATCATAAAATTATTACCATTCACCGATTTGGCTAAGGTTTGATAATTTTGTTAGAGTTCGCAAATATGTTGCTCTCAAATTAGTTTGAATGGTTCGTCTTTCACTAAGCACTGGATGTAAGTTAGATAAAATCTATTAGTTTCCGGTTCATTGGTACAGATTTCACATTTGTTGAAAAAATAAGCTACATCATTTCATGATACCTAATGTTCGGTTCTATGTCTAAAATGACTGTTTATTCAGTAAGAAGTGTGGCAATATCAAAACTAAAAGGTAAAAGATGCTTAAACATGAATTGTCATATCAAAGCAACAATGATATGAATATATTTGCAAGTCGCCATTTTAAAAAATACATGCACGCTGTGAGGCTAAATAAAGCATATGGAAAAATTATTATTAAGTTTTCCTTCCATACTAGCAAAAAACGATAAAAAAATTATATTTAGGAACCTTTAGAGCAACATTTTCATTTGTTTGTGGTAAATTATTCCTCCCGCCATACAAATCCGATTTACCTAGAATTTTCCATACACCGAGATCATCCAAAAAATGTTGACAATCTAGGTATTGAAGTTCAAAGTTTTAATCACAGTAATCCACAACATGAAACTACAGGGTGTCCCAATAAACATTGTGCAAGGAAACGGCGCTGATTTTCTCAGAAGTTAGGCGCACCAGCGATCTCAAAATTATACATACTAAAGATCATAGCTTTGTTCATCATTGTTGAAAATTTCAAGAAAATCCATTGATGCAATCCAGAGATATCATAGATTTTGTCTGCTTGTATCATTTTCCTTCTGCACAATGGGATTCCTATGGTTAAAGCATGTTCACAAAGAATTTCGATAGGGTCTTTGCATCATTAACGGTTGAATAGTTTAGAGTGACAAAGTCACCGCATACGTTTCGCTAATATTCTTTAAAAGGTACTCATGTGAAGCCACTTTGGATATGTTCCTTTTTTCTTTTTCTATTTTTTATTTTCATTTTCTTTATATTATATATGATTTTATCTATTCGAAAAAGTACACAAAGACTGTAAAACTAGGTTTATTGGTAAAATTACTCAATGCTTCCTATATAATTGTTTATATGCTAAGGGGAAGCTGGTTTCTTTTTCTTCTTTTGGAAACTGAAAACGTAATCTAACAAAGTAAATAAATTTCGTTTTATATAATTGCATTAAAAACAAAACAAAACAAACAAACAAGAAACTACAGATAGTTGTCTTAGTTCCTATTTCAGATCAAAATCAGTGAGTTCATCACAGGGTTAGTATAAATGGTAATTGTTCAGAAAAGGAAAACCTCTACGAAATCTTTTAATCAAAAATCTTTGAATAGATCTGGCTGCTCGTATTGCTTCTAAACATTCTACCATCACCAAAATAATGTTGTTTCTTAATATTAAACAATAAAAATATGAATCAATCGCATGATAATTTGTGTTATTAGGGTTATAATAATTGCGTTGCTTTAGATTTTGGTTGATTTGGTTCTATTCTGAGAGTTCGTTAAAGTCATGTTAGTGTTCGTTTTTCACTTGTTCATTTTATTTTTTTCTGGTCATTAACATGCTTCACATCTGTCAATATGTCTCCATTGGCTGTTGATTATCTTTGACTCTAACAGCATTAGAAATCTTTTATAGTAGATTTCTCTCATCAATTTTGCATAGACCCTTTTTCATGCCCTCTGATTACAGGCTTAACCATAGAATTCCCATTGTGCAGGAGGAAAATGATACAAGCAAACAAAATCAACGATATCTCTGGTTTGCATGGATAGATTTTCTTGATTTTTTCAGCGATGATGGACAAAACTATTGGCTTGAGAATGTATAATTTTGATGTTGCTGGTGTGCCTAACTTCTGAGAAAACTAGCACCGTTTCCATGCACAATGTTTATTGGGACACCCTGTATTTCTATGATAGATTGACAGCAAATATTGTTGGTGTTATTGAAGTCACTATCTTCCTGAATCATAACTTTGACGAATTTATCTTGGATTTGACGAATTTGTCTTGTTTTCCATCAAAAGATTGGATAAAAGGTCTTTCGCGTGTATAATAAGACATTCATATGAGGTGTGCGTTGTTGTTAGCAAACTCCCTTTAGCACGAATGTGAATTCTGCAATTTTTAATTAATTTATTCGGACACATACAAGTCATAAATCAGATCGACACCATCGACAGCAACGTATGCTGTTAATTCCCCCATCGAACTAGGAAGCTTTCCGTATGCAGCAATGTGTACTATTGGGATTATCCTTCCTTTTAGTCGAAATAATTATCAAATATAAACTTATTTGTACCTGCACATGCCATTTGCACTCAATTTGACAAAATCAAAATGTGTTCTACTTAAAGGCTCCGTCAGACATCACCGTATAGAGCAAAACGTACGAATAACGTACAAATGTTTCACATATTGAACATGTGCTAAACGGACCACCACCGTATGAATAACGTATTAAACGTATACTTAACGGACAGACCGTATGGATAACGTATTGAACGTACTTGTAACGAACACATGACGAACAACAATGCATAAAACAGAACAATAGTGGGGTAAAGTACGTTAGGCGTACGTTTTGCTCTATACGGTGATGTGTGACAGAGCCTTAACCTAGTTATTTTCTTGAGTTAAAAATCATCTTGACTTATAAAATCGTCTATGAGATTCAAGAATCCCACAGCACAAAACTTGATGAAAGTTGTAGAGAAAAAATAGCAAAACATGTTCAATTAAGGCCATGGTCCTTTTACATGAGGAACTTTTGAGACATGTTATGTTCACTGCAACCTTTTGCATACGTACATATGGCAAACTATCACAATGTTGTTAAACATGACGAATAAAGTTTCTAAGCATATAAAAATAATGATTATAATGAAAGATTGTTGAGCACTCATAACAAAGAAACCGCTGAGCGCAGTAAACAAACAACAAGTCCTACAAAAACTAAACAATTCATACAAATACTTACAACATATACTAAATCATAATAACATGATAAAGTCAGGTAATTTCACAATCACTCATGTTAGTCCTTGAAAAGTAGAGTCTTAAGAGAACTGACTACAGTAACTAGTAGTCATTGTGGAGCAGCGTCCCTTATAATTATTGACGGCAAGTCGTTCCAGAGTTTGGGCCAGAAACGGCGAATGTTCTTTGTACATAGAAATTGTAAGCGTTGCGAAGGAAATCAGAAGAAGACTCGAGATGAGAATCTGAGAGTGTGAGTTGGTATATAGCGGCTGAGCTAATTAAGGGCAAAAAGATACAACTGGAGACATGATATGGTGCTGCTGAAAACTGTTTACCACATAGCACCTGCATTCTATCGTGGAAAGGGCATCTACAGAAGAGGAATTATACCAGAAATTAGGCATAGCCTTCAATACGACAGAAGGAACAAAATATGACAATGGGAATTGGCAGAGTACTGGGAAATGTCAACAAATCCAGCACTGTCAGGATTTGGAAATTGCATGAGATGAAGATAAGAGTCCTGCAATGTTTCCACAAGTCATTGTGGTAACTGCAAAACGTCCAGATGTTACCATCTACTCCACCTAAGAGAAGAAGTGTGTGGTGATAGAAATGACAGTGCCTGTTGAAGAAAACCTTGCATAAGCTAACAACAGAAAAAAGTGCAAGTATGCAGATCTTATACATGAATGCCAAGAAGCAGAATGGGATGTAAAGTATTTCCCAGTAGAGGGTTCACCAACCAAACCCTCAGAGCATGTTTAAAGAAATACGACAGGTAGTAGATGATACTTCTAAAACAGCCTTGAGAGCCACCTACACCATCTGGTTGGCAAGAAGTAATAAGATGTTTGGAATTGTTTGAATTATCTATACTTTATTCTTGTTTTTGTCATTCTAGAAAACATGTTTATAAAATCATTTTTGTTATCAAATTTCATCGATATAACCGGTATCATATTGCAAAGTGTGTATTGGACTTCTCGGAGTCAACAACCTGTTTTTGTTGATTATATAAGTTTTATATGTATCGTGTTATATAGGTGTCTGATCATAATGGCAATTTATATACAAAACAACAACGTAACAGCAACATAAGTTCTGATATTTCCCAGTGAATATTTATATGTTGTACCCATAGGGAGAAGTTATGGAAAGGATACATATTAAAGATTCAGAGCAGCAATCTCATTTTTATGCCAGACAGCATCGACGTATCTAACATCTTAATATAATATTACTTACATTGCAACTGGATTGTTTTCTTGGGTTTGATAGATGTCTTGGTTTTTGTTAGAATATTTTATTCATTATACGAAAAATCAATTTCTTAAAATCCAACTATCAAGGGATCAGATCTATTTAAAAATCCCTGATGGCTTTGAACATCGAGTGCGTGGGAAAACATTGTTAATGAATGTTCACCTTTTTTTCATATTTGTTTTGCAAACAAAAAATATATTCATAACATTTTGAACTTTTAATATATTTTGACTTTGAACTTTCGGCATTGCCGCTATATTCTATATTATTTCTAAATAAGCACTGCAACAACTCCGAGGTTGTTGATTTTAACGCTGGCCGATGTTCTTTGAGGTCCACACCTTTTGGTCTTATTTCAAAACTATCGTTGGCGAGAATGTTTATTCCTGTTGAACTTACCAGAACCGCCAGACAGGCAACCGCCTGTTGAGTTTTGAAGCGGCCCCTCACCTATCCCATTCATTCACATCACTGTGTCAGTCGCTTATGAGCAACATCACTGCCTTGCTCTTATCAGTCATGATCGGGAGTCTTCTACTATCAAATCGCGTTCAAATTCTAAAACATAGTTCCTTCTGGTCATATGCAGTACGTTGGGTTACCTTTAGGTAACACACAGAAATGGGCAAAACCAGGAGTTTTGACTTTGCGTTACATAAAGTTTAAAACTATTCACATTGGGGTAAGACAGGTATATACATTCTTACAAGGGTAAATTGTAAGAAATTATCCTAATATAATTTCAAGGCCATTTTTGTTACCAAGAACATGCTTAATATTCAATATAGCTACAAACATCACAAGTACTATCCAGTATCTTCCAAATAAACTTCTTTTTAGTTTTTCATTAATCATCCGATCGCTTAGTCAAGGTGATTAAACTTAAAACAAATACTGACACCAGATGACCCCTCAAAATACTTTTACCCCCGATTCGTCATGTCACATGTCACACCCCTAAAGGGTTATCATAGTGCCCAAGTCTTATGAAAATTCATGAAAGTATGTGGGAATAGTGACAGGTTTTGCAACCACTTGTAACTATCTTGACCGTTGAGGTTTTTTGACCCCAGATCACCTTCAATTCCATATATTTTTATGTCACATGTGCAACTTTACCTTTGTATCTTGTGTCCAAATCTTAGGAGAATCTATGTAAGTATGTAGGAATTGCGCCCAATTATGTGAATAAGGGGCTCCGCATCCTGCACCGCTTTCATTAATTAACACATTAATTAATCTCAATTAAAAACTAGCTCAACACATACAGTTTTCATTTTATCTAAACAAAATTATTCCTCTGTCATATGACACCAAAATGTATGACATAAAATAATGGAATTACGACATGAAAAACATAGTGCAGTAATTTGTTACTGCACCGGTTTGTTACGTTACCCAATATATAACACATGACCTTCTTCGTCACGTTTAGTCAACAAGAAAAAGATGACAGATGCTCAACAGATCGCAAGCTACTTTGCACAGTTTTAACGCATCTGCTAATGTAAATGTTTTGCGATAAGACAACATGAAGGTGTTATTCATAAAAACGGGTTTATGTTATTCGTACACCTGATGTAACACCAGAGTAACACCAGAGTAACAATACCGTAAGTTTACTGTTACAATTCCCGACACTATTTTTGCACTAACACCCTGTTAAACTTGGTAACACTAAATGCATTTGAGTGCTGCACTGGCGTTTTTGCAGTGAAGATATCATGATGAAGAAACAAAAAACCTTTAAAATTGATCTTGGCGTTGTTTAGTAATATTGATGCTCATGAGGGAAATAGTATACAAATATTAACTGCTTTTAACTCAGGATGATGGTATGAACTTTCATTTAACCGGTTATGATAGATATATGGCTCCAAGGAAGTAATAGAGTCCAACATTATCCAAATTTATAACAGTGAGCATTTGTTTTATATACCTCATGAATAGATTTTTCAGCTTTTTGTTAAAACTTTATTACATGGCAAACAATCCTCATGAAATATGAGTTTAGATGTTTATTAGGTATTTCAAACGATCTAAAATAGTACAATGGCCACGTTACACAATGTTTTTCACTTACAATTTATGCTGCATTAATGAGACTTGACACGTGTTGTGAGTTGAATACAAATACATGTAGAGTCAATAGTACCTTCCTCCCTGACACTGTCAATTGATTTCTTTGACACAAGATGCCACTGTGTTCTCTCCAGAGGCGAAATGCACAGTATTGGATTCCACTGAGTTTAAACAACAATTTTTAGAGGATGGGAATGCCTATTCCTTAACAAACTAGCGTGCTTCATGTATAAGGTTTTATTGAGAGTTCTAAAAGTGGGCTCGATGAAATTGTGTTTTAGATGAAAAATTATTTCCAAAAATCAATTCAAAGCACTACAATAGCAAAGCGACTGTAATTTACCATCATATCATATTTGTTAATAAGCACGCGTCCTTTGTGCTTCTTTATTAACACAATTCGTTTTGTTTTCCATCCCATGATCTAGAGATTAAAAGGATCAAGAACGTAATGGACAAATAAAAATATGAATATAAGATAAAGCAGTACGTTGTCAGAAAACTGAACATGAACCAAATCTTGAAAACATTTCTGTGTTATAGTTTGTTATGCAGTGAGTAAAAACGTTTACAACGTAAAATAAGATGATGCTATTCCACCAAGAGACCAGATCCACTCTATGTAGAGACGGGGAGATTACTATTCTCTTTTAGTAATGCCGTCACCATCTAGGACACCACTTACGACGATATATATGAGGATAATCAGTTGGAACTCAGAGTTAGACCGCTGAGGATGGCGATGGGTATCAACGAAATATGTGGAATAAAGAGTAAATGTTGTTGCTCAGTTTTAAATCATTATTGATGAATTCTACATACAAAAGGAACATTAATTCGCAACAAATGTGCTCTTATATTCATTACTATGCGGCAAACCCGAAATGGTTACAGATATCCATTATACATGTGTTTGTATTTTACAAACTTACAATCTCTAGCTGTTATGATCAGTAAAATGTGATATGCAACAACTATTCGTGGATGGGGTGAAAGAGGGGAGGGGATAAACAGCATACAGAATTTACTGCTCATGGTGAAAAATATATACCCAAGATTAGTAATTATTTGTTTTATATATGGTAAGAAAATATACTGGTCTTAAACCTCTTCATTTAATATAACTTCACAAGACAAAAGTGAATAATTAGAAACCTCGGGCGTATATGATGTTCAAAAATCGAATATCGACCTGTAGTGATGTCATGCTTGGGCAATAACGTGTTTTATTATTAAAAAATACCCGGCTATGATGTATATGAGATATACCAAAGTCATCCAATCAAATGACGAGAATACTTTTATGCCGTATATAACTTCCCATATCACTGCAACTTTTGCCGAACACCAGACGCTAGTGTTTTGTCAGGTTTTAATGGCATATTTTGATACTCACGATACATTATCAGTTCATGCTGTTTAAAATATAAGAAAGCTACCACTTTCAGAAAAGTTCAACATTGCTCATATGTTTCTATGAATATTGTAATTATGATAAACATTTGCAAATTTGTTACACTTTTTGAACACCTGACACGTGTTTAAATATTTGAATTTGAACATATCAGACTCAGACGTCAGTGTTCAATTTTGAACCGTTGTGTTCAAAATAGCAACTTTTGAACACGTTGGATGCCTAAACACATGCGTGAACACGAGCGTCAGGTATGTTTACATGCTTTCGGTTGTGAACACTAATGTTCAAAATTGACATTTTTGAACACTAATTTCAAAAGAACGAAGTAGTGTTCACAAATGTTAAGTATTCCTTTATTTTTTGACAAGTTGAACACGTGTCTGGTGTTTAAAAAGTGTAACAGTTTTGAACACGTGTAACGTGTTTTGTGCGATTTGCAGTGTATGTAGTGTTATACGCTAATTGGATAAGCCACGCTTCCAAACTAATGCAATCTGTCAAATATATAGCATGTTTCTACTTGCCGACCAGCAAATTGTTAACCATCAACCGTAGTCTGTTTCCCACCAATTTGGTTGGTGATACGTCAACCGAACGGTTTCTGAACAAGGCGCCGATGGCTCACTCGAAACTACGTTAACTATAAAAAGGTGATCGATAGTAGACGATGAATCACTATAAACCATATCACCTATCAATCAACCGGCCTTTAGTAGAAACATGTTGAACGATGAATAGGAAGAAAAAACTATTTTAATTTTGCCGTGTCAGGTGTATTTTTTACTAAAAAGTCATTTCGTCTTAATCAAAAGAACAAAATCTAGTTGTTCTACATTGTATATCCTACATCTTCTGCAATTAATGTTGAGAAGACATACCAAAAGAACGAGTAATCATATAGAACTATGAGTAATTTAACAAATTTTGGAGTGTATTAAAAGAAGCAAATATTGTTGTGTAGTCTCTATTAAGAAAAACTTCAGAAGCAAAAAGTGTGAATAAATTATTTGTAATCCGAATTCATTTCGATGTAAGTGGTGTAAAAATGGTTAAGTAAATCAAAGAATAATTTAAAGTTTTAAATCGACATTGAGTCATCATCATCATCATCATCATCATAATTAGTTACACCGTTTCGTCACATTTTGTGACATAGCGTCATTCACTATATTGTTCCATTTTCGTCTTGTCCGGCTGATGTTTTAAGCTGTAAATTTTAAATTTACCACGTTGTCTTTTTCCAACATAAAATAAGATCCATAATTTAATTTTAATTTTTGGTTTGCTTCTGATCAGTTGACTTAAATCATTTCCTCATGGATTCCTGTTGCAGTTCGAGAGCTTTATCAGTCAATGAATCTTGTCGGTTGACATTTTATATCATTCTTCGATTTACGCCGGTGATTTGCGCTTCAAAAGTTTGGTTTCGCGTAACAACGCGAACAGGATCCGTGACTTTAAAAACTTAAGAAAAGGGTGTTCTTTGTTGATTAAAATGAGCACCAAATAGTAAAGATTTTCATGATGTTCCGATAGTAGTCATCGTAAGATAAATGACTAGTAGAAATTCTTCGAGTCATTCAAGACACTTTATGGAGAATATCATAGATTAGAATATTAGAATATATATTGTCATTCCATTTTGATCTTTTCCGGCAACTGAGTGTTACACACCTAGAATTTCACGATGTCCATTTTCCAGTAACTTTAAATGATGAAATTCAAGTTTGTAATGCTAGTTTTTGTTTTGCTTCTGATTGTATGACTTTGATAATTGTCTGGCATATTCCCGGTACATAAACTGCTTCATCTGGCTAGGTAGTCAAATGGAAGTCTGGAGACGGGCGTTGACGTTCTACGTTGCGCTCGAGCTCCACAAATGTAGTTTCTGCATCTGTAATCCGTGAAGCGCAAACATGTTGAAAAGTTCTGCTGAAGTTTTCACAGTCGACATTATGACGTAAACATTGGACATTTGATTTGCACATACCCTAGAATTATTTACTTAGCATTTTTTGGCTAGGTGAGATGGGTTTCTATCAATTCAAGGATCAAGGCCAGCATGTCAAAAGCAGTATTTGTTCAGGCCTCTGACCATGGATAATAGGCATTAAATTGTCTATTGCCTTGGCTTGAGTGCTTAGGTAATTACCTGGGATCAGCGAGGTCAAAGATTTATTGATCTGTACAAATCACTTTTTTAACTGTTACAATCGTAACGACCCTGTTAACAAGCTCATCATGCGAAATGTAATGGATTCAACATATGTTTTCCAGATTGAAAAGTAATCTTTTTGGTTCTTTTATATAAATTATGCGGACAATTCTAGAATTTCATTCGTTACAGTGAATAATTGAAGAAAAACCAACACGCTTCGCAAAAGAAAAAAAAAAGAAATTTATCAAAACGACTGAGATAGGACTTGAACCCACGATCTTTAGATTTCAAAACTTGCTCTATAACCACTACACTGTTCAAGCTAACGATGTATATGAGGGGAATTTAAAATAATATTCTTCTGTTTATTTTGATTGATTACGCATGCGTAACTTCCAATACAGTATATTTATTAATAAATGTCCCGTAGACAAGAAGCAGTCTCGTGGTGTAACGGTGTTGCTTTGAGACTCCGAAGCAAAAGATCGTAGGTTCGACTCCAGTCATAGTCGTTTTGTGAATTTATATTTTTTGTTTTTGCCGTGGTGTGTTGATTTTTCTTCAATTATTCACTGTCACGACTGAAATTCTCGAATTTTTGACATAATTTACATAAAACAGCCCAAAAGGTTACTTTTCGGTCAAAAAGAACATGTCAGATTCATTAATTTTTATATGAAATGCAATTTTTTTCAACCTAGCGAGGGCGAACCATTCAAATCGTATGGTCTGAGTATTACTCTGGGTTACTTTTCTAAATGAAGGCACTTGTATTATCAATAAAGATACTAAAGACTCCCAAAAAAGTATCGCCTCGTCTCGAAAAAATGGCTCGTACGCCAATACGGTACTCGCAAACGTAATTTGACGATATTGTGAACAAGCGCTGGAATTTCAACTTTCATTTGACACCCTATTTTGGATAATTGACTAAGAAACACCAAAGTTATGAACTTTTAAAACCCT
>JXSR01S066434.1:69815-81249 GCA_000969725.1 Ophiothrix spiculata | reverse complement strand
TCTTAATTACATAGTTTTAATTGTCAAAAGTGTTTTTCGACTACTTAGTGTTAAAAGAATGCACATTAATAGAACACTTCTTGAAGTCAAATCAAAATATACTACATGTAGAAGAAATTCGTGAAAAATAACTTCACATATTACTTTTTAGAGTTCTTTAAAATAATGAAATCATATTAAATAATGTAGATTTTCTTTATGGTCAACATTGGTATATTTAAGCTTCTTCATTTCTTATTGATGTGATACCTACATCAGAAGAACTTAACAATACCTTTATTTGGTACATGGCTAGAAAGGCAATTACTCATTAGAATAGAAACAATCTGTTTGCCTCAGAGATATTTTAACATTATTTCTGTAAATTGCAAACTCGTATTAGACTAGGATTACCAAGACGAGGATAATAATTATTCCCTTTGACACATAGTATGCTACTTAAAAATCATTATTTTCTCTTATTCATTAGGAAGGGAATAAAAATAAGCACAAAAATCGTCATACTAATAATACTTGTTCAAAAATACAATTACCCATAACGCAACTAAATCTTTAAACTTTAATTTCAAAAGACATTTTCTTTAAACTAGAGCTCTTAATGCAGCAACTGTTTTAGTTAATGTCTGCAGAAAACTGGAACACGTTATTACCTGCTTATTGATAACCTATTGGGTTACCATCAATACCTGAGGACATTGCTAGATGTCTATGATACACTTCATTTCAATCTTCATCTTATATTAAATTTCAAATCGGTGTAATTTAACGATACAGTTTATTCTGCCGCCTGCACCTTATAGAATTGATTAAATTCATATCTTTCCCTTTAGGCTTAAAGGAAATTGAACATACGCTTTGTTATATAACAATATCATAAACTGTACATGAAGAATTGTATATTTAGACTATATTAAGTGTTATGATATATTGCTTATCGAATATGTCTGTAAAGGAGACAAAACCCTCGGGTAAATCAGTATTTGTGTCGTTCCAAAACGATTAGAGAATAATCCTCACGTAATTTATCAAGCCTCTCTTATTCTATCTTAGATAGGGTATAAACCTATCAAAATTATCAAATTATAAAACATGACGTGAACATGTTGTTATTATTCTGACTCAAGCACGTCTGCCATGTTATCTTGTTATACATTGATAGAGGGATGATGATTTCACACCAAATCCTTTTTGATTTTAAGACTATTCGTTTGGAACTGACCCCTGACAAAAAAAAATCGAGTGGGAAAAATCGAAAAGGACAAGAAAAATGACAGAGCAGCTGGTAGACAGGAAACATGGGGAAAAGCTGCTCTCAGTAGCGTAGCCACAGGGCAAGGGGTGGGGGGGGCCGGCCCCTGACAAAAAAAAAATCGGGGGGGAAAAATCGAAAAGGACAAGAAAAATGAGAGAGCAGCTGGTAGACAGGAAACATGGGGAAAAGCTAAAAATCATGTCAAGAGATGTGCAGAAAAAGCTTAAAACCTTTTTTTTGCTTGTTTTTAAAATCGACTTGAATTTGTTTTTGGTGTACGAAAATTGATTTGTTGCCGGGAAAAATTTGGAAGAAATGTGCAAACGCCGGGGAAAAAATCGGGACGAAATGTCTTTGCACCCCCATCCCCTGACCAAACGTCTGCAACGCCACTGCCTGCTCTTACCGCTTCATTCGTTTCCCACACGGTTTTTGGTCTCTTATAAGTGGACAAAAAGAAGAGAAAACACGGAAGACAGATTGTGACCATCGTTTTAACCCTGGTTGTCCTAGGATATGTAGAATAATGTGCAGGTGTGCCATGGGTAAATGGGTGGTAACGATTTTTGATGCGTTAAGAAGTGGTCAACCGTACATGGAATTACGTGCTTTCTGCGTGCTGAAAAAATAGGCAAAACAGATCAGTGTAACAACCTAGTGCGATCCGCACGTTATAAGTTCTGCCTCTGTTTTGTACGCATACACCAAGACTCCAATTCTGGAGCCTGATATCTAGCTTTTGTCTATAGCCTACGAATTTTGTCTGTATTTGCTTTTATTGTCCTCCAAGACCTCGATTAGAATCACCCTAGATAGACAAGCTTTCATAGGCTGCTCTTTTGGCATTTAGCCTTATCTTTTCCATGTTTCACACTAGATCCCTTATAGAAAATGGAATGTGCCTGTCGTTATTCTTTCTCGCTTCTTGAATAACAGAATTGTTAAACAATTACAATACACTGTGATTACCTTTCTCATCTCCACTATCAGCTCGCACATCACAATGTAATGTCAGCTCCCTTGATATTATTTCTACCTCACAGCACTGTACTTTTGCGGCTTACTTTCATCATGTTTTGATCAGCTTATTAGAAGAGCAATCAAAGCATTTTCAAGCATTTATTAAGTAATTTCTTGCAAAGCTTTAAAGTATGTGATTCAATTGTCTGTCTTTCTGCATGATGTCATTTAAAAGTGTACTCTAAATGGTGAAGCAGAAAGGGTTCTTATTCCGCTTCCAATTCAATTAGGACGAAATGCATTATGGAAGTTGATGAGTGGACTTTTTAAAAGAAAAATGAAAACAAAAATCAGTCAAGTCAGAGATATTAAATTATTGTAAATTTATGATTATATTTCGTGTTTTGTAAAAGTTGCTTAAGATTTAATAGAATATGTATTTTTACATTCTACATGTTCTAGCGACGTCAAAGGTTTTAATTATGTCAAAGTAGTCTATATTACCTTGTCATTTTGAAACACTTATAAGACAGATCCGTTCCTCTTATTTTGCATAACATTGCGATATAAATTAAGATCAAGGCCCTAACTCACCCATCCTAACCCACCCCAATCCTTTCATACCCACATCCACATAAACTCACATACCCTCCCCGCCACACCTTACCTCACATAACGACCAGTACCTAAAATATACTAGACAAAAACTGACAAAAGCACAAACAAACATTCAAGCAAAGCAAACATATCTTTATATATATAGTAAAGATGTATTTTGTTTTGCATTATGTCAAATATATCTTGTATCTCATTCAAAAATTGTTGATAAGATTATATTTAAAGTAAACAACATCACCTTGTGCACGTTGCCCATTATTACTAATTACTCGATATTACAATGATGGTTCTTTCCCAAATCATTCTGACTTTCTGTCGTTGAAGATTTAGAACAACGCATTACTCTATCTGTTTTGAGCATTCTGACAATCTATTATCTTTCACAATATAACCTCACATAACGACGTTGAGATACCTTAGGCAGACAGAAGAATCAGGTTCGACAGTATTTGCCGTTCAAACATTGCTTGTGCATGAAATTGATCAATTTACTCTTTTGTCTGAGAGCTAAATAAAATTTGAACTTGAATGCTATTTAGCAAAATGACATTGTGAAATTTTGTCATATAAAAACATGAATAGTTTGTTGTGTGAATACGTTTGAAGTAAAAGCAAAGTAAGCCAACTTGATGTGGTGGAATATAAAACAATATACAGGTCTGAAAATACTTAGTATGTACAAATGCAACAGGCACAAAGCATATCAATTTAAAGACCCTGAAATGTGCGACCTAAAGTCAATTTGAAAAATCAGCTAAATGTTTTCAATATGTAGGTTGTAGCTGAAGGAATAGGGTAACATTTTCTGGTGAGACAACCATCAACTTACTTCACGATATTTAAATTGTATTAAACCACAATTCTAAAACGTTGCGACAAATAGTTTTTCTTGGTTGCAACGATCACGATAATACATGTATGCCCCATCTCTGATCCAAAGTAAAAATTAATTCCCAGTCCAGTTATTTTAAAAATCTCATTAGACAATCGCTTAACTTTTGCAAGGGTTCAGAACTAGTCTCTTAGCGTCTTCTTTTAATAAATATGCTGGTAGGATTGTTATTAATTGCAATACAAAGATCACGACTCTATCGCCTGCAAAGTAACTACTAATGCGTTTCATCCAACAAAATCACCTGCAATATAAAGATCAGGACATGCTAGTAATCAAATATAAGACAAAAACAGATAGCGATACGTCATAAAAAATCCACCTGCTGGCATATATGAATTATATCAACAATGTGATTTGCATTAAAATCTGAACTGGTGGGAAAAAAAGATGTTTTTGTACGGGGCGTTTGGCTGTCTGGTAAAATGATTGTAGGCTACATCAATCGCTTTGTGCCTTTTACAACTTTATTGCTAAACGAAGTTTTCATTAAATCGTGAAATGACTTTATGTGGGTCGCTCATTGTAGAATATCTGATGTATACAACAAGTATACATCAGAATGAGCTACATTTAGGAAACGACAACTGCATACTTTTACCGCGGTGGTCCGTATGTGATATTTATCATATAGATCACGGTACCCCTTTGTACTAATCTAGTTCTAAATGTTCTTGCGTTCTATTAAAGTAGAGGAAGTATATTCTTCATGCGTAAATGAATTCGTCACGCGAGTGCAAGAAAGTCGTATTTGGATTGCACACTGTATAATCTCCAGTCTTGGGCAATACTTCTTGAAATGGTTCTTCAGATGACAGTGTCACCTGAAAACCATTTCAAGAACCACTGACATAAGACAGTGAAATGTTGAGGGATTATAATAATAAATTAGGGCAGCCATTGTAGATATACGACTTTCTTGCACCCACGTGACGAGCTATATTCTTCATGCGTGATTCCTAATACGTGACCATACAATGTTCGCGTTCGCGTACTAAAGCATAATCTATCGTTTATGATTGGTCCAGAATGACGTCTTACGCAACTGATTTAGAAAACAAGGATCTCTTTTAGATTATTACCATTGCACGTATTACGACTTTTGGTATAAAGTCTGCTTACCAGCAACGATAATTAAGTAAATGATTACAAATACAATTTACTGTGACCACTTTACTCGTCTCCTCCAGTAGTTTGCTCATCATAAAGTGATGTCAGTACCCTTTATATTATTTCAACCCTATAGCAAAATTTCCGCAGCTTACTTTTATCATGTTTCGATCAGTTATTGGAAGATTTTATTTGATTATAGAGGCGTTATCCAAGCATTTTAAGTATTTATCAAGCATATACGTTTCTTGAAATATGTGATCTAATTGTCTCAGTGATAATATAACTTGAGAAGAAGCTAGAGGATCTAACAATTAAGATTATATTTCGTATAAAATAAAACCCATATTATTAATAAGCAACATTACTATATGCTTTTTGAAATAAAACAAAAACAACAAATTGGAAATTAGAAAAAGATCCGTATCACAAGGACACCAAGTACCCAAAAATTTAAAACACATCTATTCTTATAATTTAATCACGATTTTATAATTTCTTTCGGTCAGCAGAACATTCAGTATCACATCAATCTCGCCGCATCTATACACAACAAAGTGAAACAAACTACAATATTTAGCTCGCATGCAAATGGTTTATGCTTCAAAAACCAAAATGATGTTATGCTACTCAAACACGTCGGTGATGATATCCTTTTAAGCAACGATAACCCGACAAAGATTTATTACCTACAATATACATCTCGACCCACATTTTGATAAACGTCTCGACTGCTTTTTTTTTTTAAGTGGCGTCACTAACCACATATCGAATACATAAATCATACAGTTTTGCACATTAACAGCTTAACAGTTTAATGTGTTTCGAATTATGTATACTTCAGAAAATTGATAGTTCTCTAAAATGAAAAACGTGGATCATCATCATCGAAGATTTTTTTATAGAACTGCAAAATTCAAGATAACTTTGCAAGATTAAAATTTAAAATTGTAGCGGAGTCAGATAAAGTGATATATGCAAATAGTATGTGTCCGGTGCTAATAAACAATAAAAAATACTGCCTTCCGGGTCTATGTTAATTCATTTGTGAACTTGATGATATCGTCGAATTCACTTATATTTCAGTTTGTCCTTAAGTATTGATCAAAGTAAGTAAGTTATTAACATTTTTATAAATCAGGATTGTATATATAACGGCACAGATACTTTTGCATCAGATACATATCTTAGTCTGTAAACTGTCCGCGATTCTCTCTGCCTTTGTTATTCACTTCAAGTTGGAGCCTCTCTGCAGGTTGAACATTTCAATTACTCGGTTTTTGAATTTTGATTAAGTCTGGCAGCTAGTGTTGTTTAATTAGAAATCCATAAGCACATGGGCACTGTCACACTGTATGTTGGTTGGTTTCAAAGAGACAGAGTGACCAAGGAGGTGGTTATATACGGTGTTTTACAAGTCTGAGAAGAAAATATGATTTGCCTTTTAAACTAGAAAATAAAAACACCCTCATTCGATAGAGCACGAGTGGATGAGTCAATATACCTATATGTAAGTCATTGTGAAAAAGTGATCAGTGATAAAGAATAGAGCATTTACTAAACTTGATCCGTAAGGTCTGATAGGTCCTGGATTTCCTCAAGGCCATACCACGAGTTTTGTTGTTGGAGGGAACCAATAATTAGAATATCCATCAGAATTGGGTACTGACACCCTGGTATGTTGCAATTCCTGATAATTTCACTCCACTCTGAATGCACCATTTGATGGATTCCATATCGACCCGCTAATAAAATGATTGCTTATTTAACATTTTGACAAAATTGAGAAAATTAAGAAAAACAGTGCATTTTTTGTAGTTCATTACCTTTTTGAACATATCCTGTATAATAACTTGAGGATACAAAGCAAAAATAATGGGTATGTGTACATGTCTGTAGAAGTATTACGTAACCACATAAAATCACATGCAATTTTATAAATTGATATAGGAAATTATAGAATAACATGTTGTGAGATAGGCAGGAATATTCAGTGAGATAGACAATTATAACATATTGTGGGATAGACTCTTCTGATAAATGCTACCATTGTATATGTTTAGAAACAAATCAATCACTATTATAGCAGTATTCATTAAAATACATACATGTATAATACATGTATGTATTTTAATGAATACTGCTCCAGTTAAATACACGAATCGTGTATTATTCTGTAAAGAAAACCATGGAAATGTCAATATGATGCAAAATATATTTCATCATACCATTTCAACGGAATAGCTCAGTATAACGTAAGAAACTATGATTGCGATTATTAGCCTTGACACTCTTGTCAAAACTTTCCAATAGTCGGTACTTTGAGAGTTAACAACATGAAAAGCTCTTATATAATAAGGTGCGATTGTGAATCATGTTGTAAAAGTCACATTAATGAAAAAAGGCTTAAGAAAAAATGCAGTAGTTCGCTTTATTTTTTTTCAAGATTGCCAACGTGTTGTTTCTCTAATGTCGAAATGTATCTCTAAAGTGCTCGTGTATTTTTAGAACATAATTTACTAAAACAAAGCTTTTACGATTAACTATCGACAATTTTTCATATTCAGATTTTGTCATTGATTACCATAAAGTGGTTTGACCAATGAAGAACAATGAAAATAAATAACTTTCCTAGTTGTAATATTAAACTTAATGTACCAAAGGCGTTTTTTTCTCTATTTTTTCTATTAAATGAAACCCGTCTGCGGTTGGGTAATATTAATCTGGTCTTATATATCATTTTTTGTAACATAAACCGTGTTATTTTGCCCATCGTGATCTCAGGTAATCAGTATTGCTTCTCGGGTGTATTTGAACTCTATTAAAAATTATGTAATGGACGATGTGATTGACAATGGACGATGATGTGCACAAGGGAGTTTAAGTTTCACAAATTTAAGCGTAGATTTTGCCTTGAGAGTTCCAAAACGTTGATTGGTTTAAGGTTATGATTTTGTTCTAAATGAACAAGTTTCCGTTGACGCTACCCTACCATGCCCAATAGTAAACTTACGATTCCACTGCAGAGGCGCGACTGATAAACCCAACGGTTAAATTCCACCATAAGCTGTGAACATAGTAAAATATAAATTGCTTTTATAAAATCTTAAAAACTTAATTTTATCCAGAAATTTTTTCAAAAAGTCTATTTGGGTAGACAATTGTCTACCTTTTGTCCGGTTAAAGGTAGACAATTGTCTACCGTAATGAATTGTTTTAAGGAAAAAGTTCAGTTTTTAAGATTTTATAAAATCAATTTAGATTTTATTGTGTTTGTATTGTAATATTTTAGGTGAGTTATGGAATGATGTATCAAGTTATCAAGATTATTTGCTATCCTCAGTTGTACATCACTGCCTGAGCGAATATTACAGTGATATTAATACATAGATATTGTGTCCTTATTACAGCTTGACCCTACATGACGGACCTGCCGTCGGGAGGTCCCACCGCGGAATCGAAAGATCCCTAATATTTTGCTATGTTTGCACTTTCTTGTTATGTAATGGTTACAATGACTGACTACAGAGAGATCTAAAAACGAGGAGCAGATATGATGCTCAAAATACATGTAGGTATCAGGACAATTCATAGTCATACGTCATGATTTCGGAGTAGCAGATTAGCATAGATGTATTTCCAACGTTTTGCACCAGTGAGTTCCGGATTCGATTCCTGGCGCTTAACGCGTATTTGGCTTTTAGTCTATACTCGCTTCTGCGGGTTTTTTCTTTGGGTGTCACGTGGCCAACCGTTGTAACAGGGCTGCATATTTGATCAACGTTTTTGCAGTTTTGGAAGCAAAAGAAGAAAGAAAAGCATCTTCTTATGAATGAATTGACGTTGTCTGGTATTTACTTTCCATAACTCAATCAGCTGTGAAATTGAAATCTGTTAATTAGGAAATCATTACAAACATAGCAAAGTAAATTTTAATTAAATGTATTCTTATAACTAA
This sequence comes from Ophiothrix spiculata, assembly GCA_000969725.1. Classification (NCBI taxonomy): domain Eukaryota; kingdom Metazoa; phylum Echinodermata; class Ophiuroidea; order Amphilepidida; family Ophiotrichidae; genus Ophiothrix; species Ophiothrix spiculata. Next base: position 72,459 of record JXSR01S066434.1, on the reverse strand, counting down.
AATATGGTTAATGTTTGCAATACTTTGTTTGCCTTTCTTTCGTTTCATTTAAAACACATTTCCCATGGGGTAAATCATACAAGCTGTTCATTAGTATTTGCTTAAGTGAGTCAGCCTGTCGACGATCCATATCTCATTTTTGTTGTATTATTCTAATTTCAAAACTATCTCATTCTTTAAATGTAACATATTCGTAACTTTCTTGTCTAAACACGATGTCTTGAAGCCTTTTGAAAAAACAACCTTTCATGTGTTTATTATGCTTATTCCAGTTTTTATAGTTCAGAGTGCTAAACTTCAAATATTCATAGTTTCACACTGAAAGTAGATTCAATACTTGTTCTTAGTATTAAAATTCAAAATTAAAACATTAATTACTCACTGTTACTTCTCTTTGATATTGACAACATTTTACCCATAACATTCGTATTTTTAGACAAATACATTTAATTCTGACCATTGTAATATCACATTTAAACGAAACTCTTTAACAAACTCCATTTTGTTGGATTAGACTGTCAGATCACGATATCATCAGTTTTATTTTCAACATTAGGTTTCGGTAGACCTTTGTATTCTAACTCTCAAACTTATTACATAAACTATATAAAAGTATACATTTTTATAAGCGGATTTTCACCCTGAACATGATGATGATATCAATGTTTGAAAAAAATCAGGGGGGGGGGGTACTCAGATTTCGATTGGGTACGGACGCGCGGCCGGAGATTTTGACTACCACCCGTTTTGTATACCTGAGGAAGCGAAAAATGCTAACCATGTGTAAACCAATTTGACATAAACAAGCGTTATCTAGACCGTTCAATTGCATTGTTACAATGTAAATTCCACTTTAAAAGCCCAATTTGGCAATCGATAGGTACGTTAGCCCGAAGTCTTGTTGAGTCACTAATATCTAAGTAACTTTTTAAATACATTGGAAAATACATTTTATTTTTCCTCACGTTGTAATTAAACATTTTCCTGGCATAATGTTGTTAATATTGTGGATTTTGTTCATTTCTGGTTATAAAAAGTAACCTTATTATGCAGATAAAAGTCTTTCGTGTGGGTTTCTTGTGACTACAAATGTGGAATATTTATCAACACCAACCTTTGATTCCTTATATTTTATCAGAAAACTCATTCAATTGAGGAATGTACGTCGTATGAACTTTTGCTTGAGAAACCGTTCAAGGTCAGAAATATCTGTTTCCAATTTGTGCAACCAACCTTTGGCACATACCAATACAATGTATTTATCAGATACTAAAAATATGATCAAAGAAGCATTTGGGGATGACCAATTCTTGGTGTCAGAATTGAAGGGCTTAACACACATCCCAGAGTCTCTTCAATCATAATTGTTGCAATCTTATCCATTACTGACCTAACAACGACAAAATGGAGTTTGATATGAACAAACGATGGAAGACCATGATATGGCAATAGTTTTTTTTTAAAGTGATTGTATACTTGAAAATCATTTCTATAATCTTCGCTCTTTTTACCATTTTCGCAAACTATTATTTTCTGTGCTATTTCAATCGATGGTTGTGCTAAAATGGGAAATGGATATTTAAAGTATTTTAAGCTTTTTGATGAAATTCACAAAGGCATATTTTCAACACGTATGTTGAATCATTTCAAGAAAATTTGCCTGAAGTGTGATCTGCAATTAATGTCCGGGAAGACACAGAGGTTATTTTGCAGTATCTACTCTAATTTCCAACTTTGATTTTTGAATTTCTGTTCGAAAGTCCTTCTTAATGCTTCAGATAAATACAATAGTGTGTTCAAACTTTGGATTTTACTTTTAAATACTTTTTGGCATGTTTTTACCTCCCTACTTCCACACTAAAAATACCATCTAGATGAAATCTAAGCAAAATCTGTTACCATTTTTTCGAATTATTGTGATGTCATTAATTGTTACACATTACCTGGAATATCTTCTATCAGCCATCACGACGTCAGTTACCAGAGCTGTAAGAAAAACTTGTTCATAACGGTCGTCACCCCCGGAAGTGCTCTCATTAATTGCATATTTTCATAACCATCAAAATTGTTGTTTGTAGCCAGACGGAACTGCTGATATAACATCGTGTCACCTGTATAAACATTTATTAAGAAAGATGTTTCTACAAAAATAACTCTAGCCTGGAGTATTTTAATAAATGATATCCAAAATGTAGGTAATGGAATAGAATGAAATGCAAACATTATTATTTTCAAAATCCTAAAGGCGTAATCTCTGACTTTGCTTTGGCCATTTACAGAGGACTAGCCATAAATGAATTGCGGTAAATGTAATAACTAGCAGGGTTATGGTATGGTACATACAATGACCTGAAATGTTTTGTCTTGAGGGCTCAGACAGGACGTATACCACATGTTAAGTGGACTGTTGCGACATATTCAAGTGTTATCAAGACACACTTATATACGTTGTATTTGAATTGGGGCCCTTATAATTCATGCTCGGGGCGTTGTTCATTTTTGAGGCGTCTTAAACATTACGCACATCAAGTGTACTTAAATGTATTTTTTAAATTTACAAATATCGGTAGGAATATATTAGATATAGTATTTTTAATAATTAAATTTCTTCGTTCCCGGGGTTTTTGGAAAACGACGCTTATTG
>JXSR01S066434.1:39816-55460 GCA_000969725.1 Ophiothrix spiculata | reverse complement strand
ATTGTTGGTCATTATTTCATTGGTTTTACTGTTGTGTGTTCAAGTATACATGTTGAGTACATGTGCTCTGATGTGCTGGTGCTAAATTGGCGTGACCTCGCCTATCTATAAACTGTTGAATAAGATCAATAAATATATTGGGATTTCAAATCGTCGTGTGTTAACGAGCTCATTGTGCGAATTCTGTATTCCAAGTCTCGCCAAACGAGAAAAAAAAAATGGTCGCGAGATTTTCTTTTTTAAACGTGACCTGCTTAAAATGCTGGCTTTGAACCCTTATATCTGAAAACGGTGAAAGCAAATACAAATTTGGAACGGGGGTATGAAAATTTGGAGTTTTTCCAATACAATGCATATGAATTTTTTTGCTGTTGATAAAAAGCAATCATTATATGGCATTTTATATAAAAATCAACGATTTTAATACCTTTTAAGCAACCAAATTTGAACCCTTACATCAATCTTGTTTTACAGGACAAAACGCCGTCAGTTGGCTCGATTCTTCTAGTAAAAATAATTATAAAACTCAGATTGATGAAATTTGAAAAATATATTTTGCCTGTAAGGCTTGTAAAGTGAAGAAATAAGGAGAGGAAAAATATACGTTGATGTGATGTACGAAAGGTATCTAATATCGGCTCTTCGTACTTTCCTGCAATTTGTATTGCGATAGCTGCAGTGTAGCTGGGCATCAAAAGGTCGATAAGTACTACCTTTGGTCACGACGGGTCATCCTCTGACGTCAGAAACCTGCACGAATCTCATGTCAGGGTTTGTTTTGACTGGCCTGCTGCAATGAAATATTTCGTATTTCTTGCGAAATGTAATGCATTCAACATTTATTTTCCAGACTGAAAAGTAACCTTGAAAACTCACGGTAAAAGATAGGACTCAGAAGTTGGCGGAGCTTTAAGTCAAGTTCTTGAATCGATATCATGACGTCAAAATGAAAACATTTCTATAGCTGGGCTGCTTTCAAAAGTCTTTCGTCACACGTGTTGATTCCGTATAGTACAAAGGAGTACATTTTAGCGGTGAGCACCCGAAAAATATATCAGGTGTTTGTAAGGCTTGTGAACAGCGATCTGTCAGGTATCTGATACGTGAACGGCCAACCGAACCGTGCGAGGTCAGAAGGCTGCGATTTAAATTCAGACCATATAAATGCTATTGATGTCAGATAAAATGTTGCTGAAGCCATTTTCTTGCAAATATTGTAAATTTACATTTGCACATTTTGAACGGTTCAGAAACCACTTACAACGACATGAAAGATTACAGAACTGGAGAGCTTCAAGTAAGCTTATGCGAAAGCGAGTAAGCTTCACCAAACCTGGACATGGTCAGTACTATCAGACAAGTCGTCACATTAGCAGCCATGAGAGGACAAATACTAGAGACGGAACTATAAAAGAGAAGCCTTTTCAGTGTAGGTATTGTGACAAACGTTTTTCACATGCAAATAGTAGAACTCGGCACGAGAGAACACACAATAAAGAGAAACCGTATCAGTGTAGCTATTGTGACGAATGTTTCTCACATTCAAGTTACAGGATACGTCATGAGAGGACACACACTAAAGAGAAACCATATCAATGTAATTATTGTAACAAATGTTTCTCACAGACAAGTGGCAAGATTAAGCACGAGCGGACACATACTAAAGAGAAGCCGTATCCATGTAATTATTGCGACAAACGTTTTTCAGATTCAGGCAACAGAATCAGTCATGAGAGAACACACACTAAAGAGAAACCATATTCATGCAATTATTGCAACAAACGTTTCTCATATGTAAGTAGCAGAACTAAACACGAGAGAACACACACTAAAGAGAAACTGTATCAATGTAATTATTGCAACAAACGTTTTTCAGATGCAGGCAACAGAGTCAGTCATGAGAGAACACACACTAAAGAGAAACCGTATCATTGTAATTATTGCAACAAATGTTTCGCCCAATCAAGTAACAGGACACGTCATGAGAGAACACACACTAAAGAGAAACCGTATGAATGTAAATATTGCATGACAAGATTCTCAACGGCAAGCAACAAGACTACACATGAGAAAACACACACTAAAGAGAAACCATATCAATGTAATTATTGTAACAAATGTTTCTCACAGACAAATGACAAGATTAGGCACGAGCGGACACATACTAAAGAGAAGCCGTATCCATGTAATTATTGCGACAAAAGTTTCTCAGTGGTAGGAAGCGGAACTAGACACGAGAGAACACACACCAAAGAGAAACCGTACAAATGTAACTATTGTAACAAACGTTTCTCACGGGTAGATAACAGGAATATGCATGAGGCGACACATGTCAAACCGTAGACAAATACTTCTCAGTGTTAAACCCCAGAAGAGGAGTACTCATGTTATCATGGTATACGTATACATTATGTGTTGACGGGCTGTGAATTGGATACAATATTGGACACGTAACAACATAACACTATTTTCGTGAAGCGTCTTATTAGACCTCGTATCCATTGGCTCTACCCATATGCCGTGTGTCCTTGTCTCATTTCCCATTGTTTGTAATTATGCAGCGCAACACAAACAATAGACTTCGTTCTGCTTAGTGATCATATCAGTGGTATGTGTACGGCAGATCACGAAGTATGAACATGTTGATTGTTGGTGCTGCCAGGTCATACGAATCATCTGCCGTACATAGACCACTGATATGATCACTAAGCAGTACGAAGTTTATTGTTTGTGTTGCGCTGCATAATTACAAACAATGGGAAACGAGACAAGGGCACACGGAATATGGGTACAGTCATTGGATACAAAGCCCTAGGTCCGGGCCTAGGTCTAGAAGGTGTCCGAGATGAACCTACATTTGTGCCCTCCGTTCTTCGACACGATTGAAGCCATGTACTGATGCGTATCGTAATCATCATTAATCAATTCAGTCTTTGTTCTGAAAGCGGAGTTTCAAATGTATTAAATTATTATGCTACACCGATAATGCCACACAAAAGAGCTAATTTTTCAATTTAAAGCATTACTATAAGATTTTGACCCGGAATATTTATATTAAAAACAGCATAAAACGAAGTAACTCTCTTATTATTCCAGAGATTTGTTTTTAAATCTAAGGAGACTGGTTAAAATGACTAAACCTTTTGGGGTTTGAAAGTAAATCTTTTAGATTAAAACTTCAGTCTTTCGTGTGCTTTTTACCTGCTTTTTAAGCAAATTGCCGAATTATTTTTAATCTATAGGATTTATTTGAAATAAGTCTTTTTGACGGATTTATTTTCAATGTCAAAAAGATTTTGACATTTTAACAAGTCTGTTTAGATTTAAAAATAAGTCTCTGGAATTAAGAGAGAATGATACTATCTAAACGCTTTTTCAAATGTACATGTTTTTTTTTTGTCAAAAAATAGTTTTGCCACCGACAAATAGATAAAAAGCACATTCATGCTCTCCTATTATACTATATACATATGCAATTAAATTTGGGATCCCGAATTTAATTCAACAAATGACCATAACAGAAAAAGTAAACATATTAAAGTCAAAAATATTTGAAAAAACTATTAAGCTAAAAGAATCAAAAGTGATGGGTGACAGGGGCGCTTCATTTTTACACTTTATAGTCATGCATATACTTTACTTCGCATTGTTAGGCCGTTATCTTTATAAAAACGGGGTATTTATCTAGGCCACGAATATGAGTTTCCACGCTGAAAAACTGAACACGGCGTTTTTCAAGTTTATACTAAAAAACCGGTGTTTCCGTAACCTGACCACTTGTTTTTACCACTTATTCTAACCACTTAATCTGACTACTTGTTTGTACGTCCAAATATACGTCAAATATAGTTTGGCGTATAGAATTTCAATTTACATTGTATTACATTAGAAACATTAACACATATATACAATGGCTTGAGAGTTCACCACCTATTCTTACCACTTGTTATACGGCGGCGTATAGTTTGACGTATACAATTTCAAAATACACAGTGTATAGAAATACCTTCTTGAGAGTCTTAATCACATAATCCAGGGGTGTACAACGATAAAGTCAAAATATATACGCCGGGGTTTAATTTGACGTATGATATTTCTATATAACATTGTGTATGAATGATATAATATTTATATGTGAGTCATCCAATGAAATTTTCAAGTCGTCACATTTTGTTGCTTTATTTATTGTCTTCAGAAATAAATTAAACGGTGTTGAATAGTATGAAGACAAATACAGATTTTAGCTTATTTGTATGCATATTTTTGAAACCCCGAGTTTCATCTTCAAATGTAAATTAGTAAATAAAAGCTTAAAAGTTTCATCTTCAAATGTAAATTAGTGAATAAAAAGCTTAAATTGTATTATATGTCTTAAAGCTGAACTCTCAATCCATTGTATTTGTTTTAATGTTACTAACGTAAACACAATGTAAATTGAAATTTTATACGTCAAACTATATTTGGCGTATATTTGGACGTACAAACAAGTAGTCAGATTAAGTGGTCAGAATAAGTGGTCAAAACAAGTGGTCAGGTTACGGCATTGGCTATGACATTGTTTTATTTGTCCTTATCACAAACATGAAACTTCAATTCATCATTTGATGTAAGAATCATAGTCACATTCTGGTTTTTCTTCCTGCAATGATTGATTAAAAAATTGCAAAATTTAAATTGAGAGTATCTCTGAAGTGCATTTTTTGGCTTGGGTGTGTGTGTGTTTTTAAATGTTTTGGACCCCGAAGAGAATTAAGCCTCAACCTCACATATCTATTATTTCTAAATTAAGAAATTTAGTGTGAATGTGTAGGATCCAATTACATTCTTTCCCTCCCAATCTATCCACCCCACCCCGATCAACTGGAAGTACTAAATTTTTTGATGTTAAGCCTGTATTTTTCTGATTATAAATCGGAAGTGTTAGCTCTTTTATAGCGACGATTTCGGGAAAATGCATAGGAGTAGAACAATAATCACCCGAAAAACAATTATTTTTACGATTTTTCTTATGTCGGTCCATAAAGGATTTCAGGAGAAACAATTTTTTGTCCAAAAATGGTCGCCTTACTACACTGGTGTTTGGGTCATGATCTTTTAGAAATTGATCTCAAATGACCTTTTAACCTTTTAACCTTTGGTCAATATTATGGCTATCCATGGTGAAATTTTATCCATGTGGGTTCCTGACTTATGGGCGTGACCTTGACTTTAGTTTACCTTTGTATATTTTTGAAATTTGACCTTAAATTACTTTTTGAGTTGACCATACCCCCCCCCCCCAAAAAAAAAAGAAGTTTCAAAGAACGAGTTTATCTCTTCATGCAACCAAGTTTCGTTACCACAGGCCTTGTGTTTCTATAGATATGCTGCCGATGGTGAACGGTCGCCTTTCGCCCTTGTTCGTAACTCGCCTCTCGCCCTTGTCCATAACTCGCCTCTTGCCTTTTTTCAAAACTCCCTTGTATCGAGTCATAACTCGCCTTTCGCCCTTATACATGCTATTCATAACTTGCCTTTTGCCTTTATTCATAAGTCGCCTCTCTTGCCCTTGTTCATAACTCGCCTTTCGCTCTTGTCCATAACTCACCGTAATTCGCCCATCCCATAACTCGCCATTTATCCATCCCCTATATATTTATCGGATGTCAGTCAATTCCTTTGTTCCCTGTTGCTAAGCACTACTAAACATTTGGAGCTAAACATCATGATTGAGAGTCAAAACGTTGGTTAAAAACACGTTTTAGGTTATATTTTCCTTATGTTTTATTTCTCATAGTATTGCAAACATACTTGCCTGGTCATTAATGGAAAAAAAATGGACAATGGAAACTTGAAATCGACTCCCTGTATCCTTAAAATAAAACATTCTATTGTGTTCCACTCATCACAAAGAATCAGAAAAAGTATACTTTTACGTATACTTTGATCAACACTGTGACCAAATAGGCGGGCCTCTTCACATCGTGAATTAAGCGCGTGCGTAGCTGGACACAGCACAACTGCAGGAGACGCAGCGCGCGTTGAATGTGTTGCATGTTGCGTGTTACTGGGATTATGTTTACTTGCGGATGAAGAAAAGCCACATAATTCCCGCCTATTTAGTGTTGATCAAAGTATAGAATGGTAGATGAGTTATGTCCAAAAACGTGAATGGTCATATCAGAGTGATATGCCCTATGGGAGATAAAAATTACATTTTTTCCCCAGATGGTCTCAAATTGTTTCTCTTGCAAAACTACTCACACGAAGTAATATTTATTAATGGCTCAGATGTACTCTTGCTATGGTTACAGATCAAAGTAAACTTCGGGTTATAGGCTCCAAAGCAATGGTAAATTTGGAATCTGTTTTGCCTGATAGATACCATAGCAACGACTGGTTTAAACTCATTAACCATACTTGGGAGATAGGTAAAAGTATGAGTATACTTTTTCTTTTCCTTCATGGGGAGAGGAACACGTTGAAATGGTTTTGAACATGATTTTACCAATTTTAAAATTTCACAACCTGTTGTGGCAGCCCATTTTGTTTTTTGCAAATTAATCGCTGTTCCACAAAGTTGATTTTTCTAAATTTTTTGATATTTTGTTGTATATATATATATATATGCAGCGGTGATATGTCTGATATTATCCTGTAAATGTTATTACTTTTGCAATTTGTTTCACCCATTTTTTAATTTTTACTAGCCTATCAATATTTTTACAATATCCCATGGATGACCAAGGGTAGTGAATATCTCTGATAATATCTCAATAGATGGGTGATCTACAAAATTCTTTTTTCTAATTTGGTCACATAAGCATATTTTGATTGATTATGTCCATATAGTATGCGATTGTCTGATATTTTGAGGTCAATTTAATCATAACGACTTTATATTTTATCTAAATCCTGTATTTTGTATTATTAATGTTTAACTATAACAAGTGCAAGTATAGCACTTTCACAATTGAAGTATTTAACAAGTGTTAAAACTTTAAACTTTGTTTCAGGTAAAATCTTCTCATAGCATATTGTTAGAAAAGCAACATTTCTATTCCAATAAATGATAAATGCATCAGTGTAACATAATGTTGAGATATGTCATTTATTGACGCGAATATCTAATACGCCCCACTCTATTTTTGAATTAAAACAAGATTAGCTTTTTGCACCATGTAAAATATGCAATTGTTAAAATTGCTTTTGAACTGATACTCTATTTTTACATCTAAAGCTATCAAATGAGTAAAATGTGTTTATATGTAACATTTACAAACAACCAGACTACCCTTAAGGTTATATTGATGATAAATGCATAGCCTTAAACTATCACCTTTAAAAGTGACTACCGGGCTTGCAAACACTTCATACTTTCATAGATAACATCAATTGTAAAAAAACAACCGCCATTACGTTTGAATCAAAAATAACTTTACCCAAGAAGACGTTGAATAAGAGTTTAAGACCTGGAAAATTAATGAAAGATTGCTAACATAATTAGCTCTCATACACCTTGACAAATGTGAATTAGAAGCAACAAAATTGTCACCCGAGGAATTGTTATAATTTTGTTTGTGCATAGAAAGTAAGGAAGCAATACTTATGATTTCAACTCTTGCCTGGTCGTATCAGTATCTAAATAGATGTCATTTGTCTGGAAAAAAACCAGAAAATGAATCTCATTTTTTTCCCTATTAATTCTATTAATTATAGATAAATCCCTAAGAAATACACAAATATCATGATTGAGATTTATAGAAAAGCACGTCTCGTTCGGACGGCATATTAATCTTCAACTTAAAAGTTGAGAGAGAACTGGGAGAATATAAAATATGTTGATAATGTAACGGATGTGTAGGTCAATTGAATAGATATAACCTTGTCAGTATGTACAGCCGTGAAGAAAGTGTACCTGATAGAGTAAAGTTACATGCCGTTAAGGGCTATATCGAAAATGAGACAGGTTTATATATCGGATGACTGTTTAAATACCGTACCTTAATTAGTGTAAAAATTTAATTGAGCTACACGATAAGCACATCAATAGAAATATGTTTTTCCTTCGTGATTGACTGACAAACAAGATAAGATTACCAATTTATAGTCACTGGAGCATCTGAAGATTTCTTTACCGATAGGAAAACATAATAATCAAGCGGGGAAAACGTGTGATTCTTAGAAGTGCAATTAATACGAAAAAAACATTATGCACCAGACACATTACAGTCTTTTGTGTCTGCACTCTATTCTTCTCTCGGTCTTTGATTTCACTCGACGCCTCTCTTATGTTGGACATTTCAATTACTTTATCTTTGAATTTCAAAGTCCTTTGACAAAGCTCAGCTATAGTGTTTTCTTAATTAGAAACATAGAAACACATCGGCAATACGCTGTGAGCAGGATAAAGGGTCAGAGTGACCAAAGAGGCGGTTTGATATACTAATAGTTTAAAGGCAAACTATTGAGACTTCTGTGTGAAGGCCAACCACTGTCTTTTTAAATGAATGTGATATCACAAAACGCTTTCAAATCTATAGATACATCCAAACTTCATTAAAACAAATTCTTCAGGAATGCAGTTTTTTTGGTGTGTATTTTATTTACCTTTTAGTTTTGGTTTTCTGGCCGGCGTTAAAAATGGAACAATCGATTTTAAAAATGGTTGCTCTCATGAATTATGTTAGCATAGTGTACACTTGTGTTAAAATTCATGGAAATAATTTGAATGAGATGTGTTTTAATAACTTCATCGTAATGTTTGGTCTACGTTGGTTTCCCGTTATGCATTGAGTTGAATAAAAAGTAACTCAACTCGTATAGAAGTGTTACAATCTGTAAAAATGTAGATTTGAATAACAGATTCACATTTTTCAAATGTATGTAGTTACATTTGAACTGCAATTTGTCGTTGGTTGTTACTGTAGAGGATTTTCCTGACGTAAGAACATATTATGATGCATACGATGCCTACCCGTTTGACGATAAGCTACGACAAATAAATACGGATAAAATAGAAACTAGTGTATTAATCTGAAAACAACAATTGAATAAAATACAAGGATAGCAAATTTCAATATAAGAATCATCAAAATTGTGAACAAGAATTTGTTGAATGGAGTGTTAGTGACTTTTAAGTTATTGATTTCAGGAAATGCTAGCTAAAAATATAAGTAATCCCAGCCTTCATAAGCTTGAAGATTATCCCTCTTTATGGTGAAATAAGAATGCAGTAGCAGAAATACCGAATGATTATCTCTTAAAGAAAATACAGTTTTTATTTTATTTCTAATTGTAAACTTCTCTTAAATGTAGCACTTGTAGAACGACTGGCAGGAAGAACACCAGTCGTTGAGTGGACTGTTGCGACATGTTCAAGTGCAAATCAGCGAACACTTACGGAAGAGGTATTTGCTTAATTCATGTCCATGTCGTTGTTCATTTGTAACACTGTAAGGCCTCTGTCAAGTTAGGAGTGTATGTAGAGTGCTTTACATAATTTGTTATATTTTATTTGGTATATGCAACATCTTCAAATAACATTGTTTTAGTAGAAGGAAACCCCTCCCCTATTAAAAAAGATATAGCAGTGGCAATAATAAAAAATCATGATATAGAATGCAACTACAGAGCGCACTTTAATAGTAGGTCGTGCTTTTTAATGTGGGCACCCATAAAAGGTGGATTTGTTACATGGAAAGTGATTTATGAATCAATTTTTGTCATATCTTTTCAACAATCAAATAAAATGTTATAATTTTTGTATGATTTTAAAGACAATTTATTTGACTTTCAAGAAATTAAGAATAGAACCCAAATGAAGTGATTAATTAAGCTTACTGACCCGTTAAAGCTACTTAGCCAGGGGTGGAGGCGGGTGTGGATGAGGCGGGTGTGGATGAGGTATCATGAAAATTGTGCATACATTGTTCTGTCATATCTTCTTAAAAATCCATTGAAATGTCATAAATCTTATATGATTTTAAAGGCTAGTTATTGTTTATCAAAAACAAGTTGGTATTAACCCAAATAAAGTTGATAATTAATGCTAATAACAAGTTAAAGTGAATAAGCTAATTTAGCCAGAGATGAAAACAGGCATAAATGTGGTTGGTGTGGATGAGATATGTACATTGTGCATCAAATTTTGTCACAACTTTTCAATAATTGTATGAAATGTCATAATTTTGAAGATAATGTACTAGTCTATAAAATCAATTAAAAATAATAGCCAAATAAAGAAAACTCTAATCAACGATTACCAGGAAGGAGTAAGGTATGGATGAAGTGAGTGAGATGTAACGCAAATGGGCCCGACCTCAAAAAATATGACCAGTAGCATAACTACATGTATGCTATACGGTTCAAATAGAAATTTGACGATCAACTAAACATCAGTCATAGATTTTCCCTAAAAATATTGTAGGCCTTATTGGGTGTGTTTATTTGTGATGGGAACGATTCTAAATCAGGTTGACGTATTTGCTTTGAAATACAGGAGTTGTAAAAATACATGTTTTCCTCAAATTCACATGGTTTACTATAAAAGTAATAAATGTTTACATACCTCGAAAGATACACTCTAAAAAAAGTTGGGTCAAAAAGGGAACATGGATGGCAGGTTGGGTTAAATTTAGATATAAAATTGGATGGATTGAGTATGATACAAAAAGATATTGGTCGAGCTATGAGTTTTACGAAATATCGTGCGAGACGCGCAGCGTCGAGCTCGATATTTCTAAAACTCATAGCGAGACCAATATCTTTGAGTATCATGCGAAAAATTCCATCCAATTTTATCATTATTATGTTCAAAATCTGATATTTTGTTTTCTGACCGATATCCCTGTCCGATTTTTTTGGAAATCGGTCAGCTCAAAACATAATAATGCACAATATTGGGTATAATTTGACACAATGTTGGGTAAATGTACACGTTTTACCCAACATTGTGTCAAATTATACCGAATATTGTGCAAAATTTAACCCAACCTACCAACCATGTTCCCTTTTTGACCAAACTTTTTTTAGAGTGTATATAGCTGTGAATGCTTCAGATAATACATCACGTTCATTTTCCTCTAATTTTTAAACCCGTATGTTAAAAGCATGCTTGCATTTTTCAAAATACTGATTTAAAAAAAATTATGGTCAACTAAAAATGACAAAAAAACTTACACAATCTCTTGACTGTTATCTGACTTTACTTAAGGGAAAAGGTATGAAATGGAATAATGTATACTTAGTAAATCGCAAGGGCAATAACACCACTTAAATAAGAAGTAATCTCTAGCGGGGGTAAAATGGAGCCTCCATTTGTTAATGAATTGCTTTTTAAGATGAACATACATGATAAAGTATATATAACCTCCTCTTTACATGCAATACCGCTAAAACATTTGCGGGATATTCCAAACATATGGCATTATCAGTTCAAGGGCTTAGTGCCTCGAGACTGTATCTGTATTTCAAGATATTGGGAGCACAAGATTCCAAGATTTTAGGGTAGTTACAAGATCAAGATGAAAAAAAAAATCAATACACGTAACTGTTCTTGCAAAACCTCACATGTTATTGGACAATTATTGATACCATTCTCCTTCCACCATGAACTTATCTGTAACTGTAAAGCTGGCTTATCCTTGAAAGTAAAATTTAAAAATATCAGATCAGACGTCCTGTCACTACTCTTGGTCGATTTTAAACAAAATTTTAAATGCAATTTAAAAAATTAAGCATAGTTAAATGCCGTGATTGAGATCAAGATACTCATAGTCAGTGATTTTTCAACATTTAAGTAAAAAAGGAGGAAAAGGCACTTTTAACTTTTACCTAAATTTAAGCTTTTATAGTTATTACAGATCGAATTGCTATTTTCAATCTCCTGCTTTGTAGCCACAACTATTAGCGACACAAGAGTAGAGAAATCTATACTTGGCAATATATTTTCTCTTTAAGCAAATGGATTCAATTATTGGTTAATGTGGCAGCCCATTAGAACATTGTGTGCATTAAACGATGCAATCATTTCAGCGGTAAGTTGGGTTCGGCTGAGACCTATACGTAGATTTAGCTTTTTTAAAAATTTTATTGTTGCTTAAGCTTGTTTTAAGTTAACAGGCATTTATAGCTATAGCTCATAGTTAAAATATTAGCCTTTTTAGGACATGCTTGCTTTTTACCACATCCTCATCCTCTTAATTTCAACTATTTCTACTTCTACGCTTATTCTCATACTTTATAATGTTTTGATATGATAACAAATTTTGTAGTACATGATTTCAGTTTTTGAAAAAGTATAGCAAGTACGTAAAACTTTCTCTATTTATGCACTCCGCGTGTTATCAATCAGAACCAATTAATAATAAAGTAAGTGGATTGAACATTTACAATAAAACTAATATTTTTAAACAGATATAGACAAATAATGGACCTTTGGTTTACAGCATTATGTTTGATTTTGCAAGATATGTTAGTAAAGGTAATTGGATTTAATCCGACTATCATGTTCCGGGTCTTTTCCTAAAAATGCTGATTTCGATAGTGCAATTATAGCATTTATTACGTAATGTCTCACGTAAATGAAAGGTTTTTTCTCTGTTTCTCTGTATCAATCAAAATATCATCTACTTACTCGTAAAAGGTAACTTTTCTTAATGAGGTATTTGATTTGATAATATAAGCAACTTTAATAAATCAATTTAAAATTCACATTTTTTACAGTACAAAGACAACATCTTCATTTAAGTTAAGTTAATGATCTTACATCTAATTCTAGTTGTTAAGAAAGATATATATTTGAAACATATAAGTCTGTATGCAAACAAGAGGTACAACATTTGAACGAGCTTACATTTCAACGTAGGTAATAGTCTTATCATACCATGATGTAATTCTTTTTATCAAGAAGTTCATTTTGGTCTATTTTTGATTTTCATTTAAAATTGTGAAGCCATAAGAGTCAAAAGTCAAAACCATTTAATGAAAACAAAGACGTCTTTTAACCAGGTATATTGTTTAAAGTAAGACCTGGCTTAAGTGACATTTAAAAATCATATTATGTATACAAAACTTGATGATGTTAGCGTTTTGCATAATTAATTTTGGGCATAGAATAGAGTCAAACGATGTTATATAATCTCACTCAGTGACTCGTAAGGCTTGTTTAGGGTCATTTAGCGCTTATCAACGTTACCATTCCTTACATACCGCAAAATCCGATTTATTACCTTAAAGAATGGCATGTCATATTCTTTCCAGACAAAGTTTGACCAAATTTATGTAAGTGCTGAATTTGACCTGTGTTGCTTGTATTTGTTGTGATTGTTTAAACTTATTATATCGCAATGAGTTTTAAAGATTGTTAGTCTTGCAAAAATACTTTTTATACTGTTTTCTTGAAATTAATATTTTCTCATGTTTTAATAACAATACTAAAAAGATTTATACCCAATTCTAATATCCCGTGGACTTACGTTACACGTAGGCGAAGTTCAATTTCAGATTTGTGGTAAAAAACGCTATTAGTATCCACCGTTAAAATAATGCTACTTTTAAACCTAAATATCTCTAAATTGTTGAAAAAATCAAATCATTTTATAAGAGCATAGTATAACCAGTATCTTCGATTCTATGTGGACTACCGACGTAATTTTTTTGCAATACAGAGGTTCTTGTGTATCAGATATATTTTGTGTATGAGCCAAAAACATGCTCTTCGGTGTATACAAATTTCAGAAACTCGGAAGGAAACCATCTGTTACCAAATTAATTAAGTATCAGTACATTGGTAAAAAATAATTCTTCATCACCTTTCAAAGTTTGCTCATCGGAATTTTGCAACGTGTTACACTACAATAAGTTAATGAATGGCTAGCTGTTTAGAAACTATTTTTAACTATTGTATATCACAAATTACATTCGCTTTTATACTAGGCGAAATCAAAAAATTCACAGCTCCGATTGACTTTATGTACTGTAACTTGAAAAAACGTATAGAAACAAACGTATAAGATAACACTCATCAATTTTTACATTATTAAAAGGGACTAGCCTATAGATTTTTACATAGAATTACTGAGGAACTTGTGGAAATATTTATAATTTATTTGACCATTGCAGGCGTAAAAAGAAGGTATTTGTAAAATTTAAAAAAAAACAAACTTCCGCCGTTTTCACACCATTTTATACCAGAGCATACTTTAATTTTTTTCAATAAAAATAGTTCAAAAGTAGCGGGAATGATCTAGACTAGTACCCTTAAGCGCTTAAAATTTCAAAGCGTTTCTTATTCCACCTATTTCAGATTAATATCATGAAGATGTTAAAACAATATCATGAAGAAGTTAAAACCTCACGAATGACACAAGCCCTCTTTGTGAGATCCTAAACGTTTTAACAGTACAATACACACATATTACCCGACAAAAACTTCAGTCTTAGGTCGTGAGACCTTCTATGGATATTCTGCAACCAGATTATCTTTCCACGAGTACACAAATCTCTACAAGGTATCATATTCTATTCACAAAACACTGTTATTAAAATCTAATTGGCAACTAAAATCGGTAGATGTAGTTATACAAAGGTAAAAGTTACCAAATGAGTTAGCAGCGGTTCATGGATATTGTCCCCGTTTATAATCGTCCGTCAAAACTTAATGTAAGTGATTGGTAACTTATTTAAGTGTCGTAAATGTTAGCGTGTGATGTTTTAACACCTCGACAACGATTATTTGACCTTGGTGGACTCTCAGTCAGCCTGTCATATTGTCAACATAAACAAACAATGAACACATTTAAACTAAACTCAAACGCATGAGTCGGCCACTGTCAAGATGACACATTTATAGAATTCAAATACACGTGAGAATCAATACTGATTACCCGAGGACACGACGTTACACGATTACAAGGTTTGTATTCCATAAAACCTGACAAGGAACGCTTTCCGGCATTTCATATTCCAGCTATAGACGCAGTGCTGTATAGACGAGACAGGCAATATGAAATCTGTTAAGAGCGAGCAGAAGAATATCAATGCATTTTGTTGGTTATGTCATCAACTTACAAACCCGTTTTATTTTCAATACATTATCAAAAATATCCTCAATAAAACATATCAGGAATCTGAATAATTATTCAACATGGAAATCACCTTATAAATATTTCCTGTATTCTGTCACTTCACGTTAAACGCATTATCAATTTACAGTAGAGTGTAATATGATCAAGTACAAGAGAAATCAAAACCCCATATTGACGAAGAAAATTGGAATGCGAAATTGTACTGCTTCAATGTTAACATTCACTGCCTTCAGATAGGAAACATATTGTGCATTAATAACACAAAATTTTATTGGTTGAATGACTACATACTTAAATAATTTTTTTCACATTTTTCGTTTCACCTTGTCATCCCTCAAGCGCTTTAGATATTAGCGACTTAATCATGAATTAAGTGTTTTCTTAATTTTACATAAATACAACCATTATACAATCTACTAAAGATGTATTAAATGACATGCAGCAATAGACAGTTTGAGTTTTTAAATTAAGTAGCTTGATATATCTTAATCGTCTTCAATTTCTCAGATGTTCAGAAACTGACTACGGATTAAAATTTAATAGCTCTCCTGTGTCAAAGTACATATAAGTAATAAT
>JXSR01S066434.1:9377-21766 GCA_000969725.1 Ophiothrix spiculata | reverse complement strand
ATTCAAAAGGTGTCATTTATTGAAGCACCTTCATTATTGCAAAATTGGAAACTACCATCATTACAATAACACTACTTTCAATGACAGACTGGCCTATACACAGCCTCTTTTAGTAGGTTATTATAACAAAATGCAATCAGCTTTTCCATGTCATTCATATATCGTACATGTACCAGCCTATTCATAGGGTCATTAATAGTAGGCCTATATAGGCTAACGGAATGATATTATGAAAACTAGGATAATTTTGTGAGAAAAAATATTTGTGAGAAATCATTCGGAGAAGATCAGTTTGTGTGACAGCAACTTGTGAAAGTACAAATTGGGTCAACCAATTTCAACCGATACGAGGTTTTGAGGCACATCACTGGATTTTACGGAGTGTCTGCCACGGGATAGTGAGCTCTCAGTTCATATTCATAGTACGCCTATCAGCATTGTACAGAGTCCACACAGAGAAAGTTCACATTGTTGCATGTCTCGGGCTGTCAATCAATTCTTAGGTCATATACTGCTTGGTAACCGTAAACACACAGAAACTACAAGCTGACGTCATTTGTCGTTTTTTGGGCTAAAACACACAATTGCGTCGATTTTTTCAACCCTTCGTGCATCCCTATCTCATTGCCCTATCTTATAGATTGTGTCCCCCGAGAGAGCGCCACATTTGTGTGACCTTTCTGTAAACGTTGTATTTAGGGTTTGTGTAATTGACGAGTTATGTGATGGGCGAGTTATGGCGAACATCGGATGAGCAAGGACAGGAGAGTTATAAACAAGGACAACAGGAGAGTTAAAATGCCACCAGATTGACATGACCAAGATCAATTTAAAATGACACAACAAATTATTGGTTTCTCCATTCTTATTTATAACCAAAAAAGAGAGATTGGAAGGCTGCATAATTATGATCATATGCTAATTCATCTTTTTGGCAGTATCTAACCTCCAGAGATTATGTTGTTGAAGTATTTATGTTCCTTTTGTGTGGTTAATGTTTGTATTGTCTCCAATGTTATCAGTAGCTATTATTAATGTTACCAGTCCCTAAAAATTCGTTGTCATATAGACATAGTGGCGTATGACGATTTTGGGGCAAAATGAGTTTAA
Source organism: Ophiothrix spiculata (assembly GCA_000969725.1). NCBI lineage: Eukaryota > Metazoa > Echinodermata > Ophiuroidea > Amphilepidida > Ophiotrichidae > Ophiothrix > Ophiothrix spiculata. The sequence continues at coordinate 20,656 of JXSR01S066434.1, read as the reverse complement.
CTTATTTTCATGTTCTATGAACAAAGATCTTCATTTTCTGAAATTTTGAGATCAAATATATAATTAATTAATCCTTAATGAAACTAATGAATGGGGTCGTATCACGAAAATAGTTTTACTTCCGGTAGTTTTTATCGACGTATGATGATGCGTCATTATGTTTATTGACGTTAGCAGAAAGCGGCTAATACTAATCTATACAAAATATATCTGGCACGGCGTATCATGATACGTCAGTATGTCTATACACATACGGCAAATGCATTCAAGGGTGACATAAGTGTCGTATCTGAGGTTTCACATTCGCTTTCTTTATATACACACCGTCGTATCAGGTGACGTATCTCAAATTTTTGTACACAAAAGATAGGAAGTTTGATTTTGGGAAAAATAGACATATTGTCGTATGAGTTGGTGACTCAATTGTTCATAAGAATTGACCATGACATTGTTTTATTTTATCACAAACATGAAACTTCAACAATTTATCATTTGATGTAAGAATCATAGTCACATTCTGGTTTTTCTTCCTGCAATGATTGATTAAAAATTACAAAATTTAAAATTGCGAATATCTCAGAAGTGCATTTTTGCAGATACGCTACTATGTCTATTCAACGACGAATGGAAAGTAGGCCCTATGTTTAGTTGCTGTTTAATTGTACAAATCCATAATACTTGGAAAACTTTAACTGTTTGTGATGAACCACTTTTTAGTCTCATAATAAATCAAAAATGTTTTTTGTGTGCTTGGGTGGGTGTGTGTGTTTCAATGTTTTGGAGCCCGAAGAGAATAAAGCCTCAACCTCACATCTATTATTTCTAAATTAAGAAATTTAGTGTGAAGGTGTAGGATCCAATCACATTCTTTCCCTCCCAATCTATCCACCCCTACCCGGGCAACTGGAAGTACTAATTTTTTTGATGTTAAGCCTGAATTTTTCTGATTATAAATCCGAAGTGTTAGCTCTTTTATAGCGACGATTTCGGGAAAATGCATAGGTGTAGGACAACAATCACCCGAAAACAATTATTTTTACGATTTTTCTTATGTCGGTCTATAAAGGATTTCAGGAGAAACAAATTATTGACCAAAAATGGTCGCCTTACTACACTGGTATTCGGGTCATGATCTTTTAGAAATTTATCTCAAATGATCTTTTAATCTTTGGTCAATGGCTATCCATGGTGAAGTTTAATCCATGTTCCTGACTTATGGGCGTGACCTTGACTTTAGTTCAACTTTGTATCATAAAGTTGTAAAATTGTTTCATAACTCGCCTTTCGCTCTTGTCCATAACTCACCTTAACTCGCCCATCCCATAACTCGCCATTTATCCATCCCCTATATATTTATCGGATGTCAGGCAATTCCTTTGTTCCTTGTTGCTAAGCAATACTAAACATATGGAACTAAATATCAGGATTGAGAGTCAATGGTTAACTTTGGTTAAAAACACGTTTTAGGTTTTTTTTTTTATTTCTCATAGTATTGCAAACACACTTGCCTGGTCATTAATGAAATAAAAAAAAATTGGACAATGGAAACTTAAAATCGACTCCCTATATCCTTACACATTCTATTGTATTCCACTCATCACAGAGAATCAGAAAAAGTATACTTTTACGTAGAATGGTAGATGAGTTATGTCCAAAAAAGTGAATGGTCATATCAGAGTGATATGCCCTATGGGAGACAAAAATTTCATTGTTTTTTTCTAAATGGTCTCCAATTGTTTCTCTTGCAAAACTATTCACACGAAGTAATATTTATTAATGGCTCGGATGTACTCTTGCTATGGTTACAGATCAAAGTAAACTTCGGGTTACAGACTCCAAAGCAATGGTAAATATGGACTCTGTTTTGCCTGATAGATACCATAGCAACGACTGGTCTAAACTCATTAATCATACTTAGGAGATAGGTAAAAGTATGAGTATACTTTTTCTTTTTGTTCATGGGGAGAGGAACACGTTGAAATGGTTTTGAACATGATTTTACCAATTTTGAAATTTCACAACCTGTTGTGGCAGCCCATTTTGTTTTATGCAAATTAATCGCTGTTCCACCAAGTAGATTTTTCTAGATTTTTTGATATTTTGTTGTATATATATGTCCCGTCATATCAATAGTTACCTTAATAGTATATTACGAGACAAGGGCCATTGAAGCTGAGCATAGTCAAAAATCGCGTCCCAAGGTCGAATTTCTAATTTTATCAGAAACGTTACCTTTGGAGTGTATATAATCACATCAATCAGGTTTAAAATCCAAAACATTAGAAAAAGGTGTAAAATTCCAAGATAAAAATCCCCTCTCCATCAAAGATTTACTCAAAAACTGATCATTAGATCCATTGCAAGTCGCCAAAGACATCGTAAATCCAGGTTAATTGTGCAGCGAATCCAGGGTAAAATAATGCATGAATTTGAAGGGTATGACTTACTGAACATGTGTGCAAAATTTGGTTATGATACGATTTTGGTAACTACCCGTTGCTATGGAGATTCAGTGAAGCACTATTTATGTGGAGAACAAAATTGGTGAATTTGAGTACACAAACTGCAAACACGATTTTCTCAGAACTACCTTTTTCGGACTTGGCCATAAGCCTTTCATCAGAGATTTGACTATATCTTTGCAACCGAACATCCTGAAAACAAAAGTCTCGACTTTAAGATTAGACCAAAAAATTGATTTTGATTTTGCCACCCTTAAGGTACCTTTTGATATGACGGGTGACATATGTCTGATATTATCCTGTAAATGTTGTTACTTTTGCAATTTGTTTCACCCATTTTTTAATTTTTACTAGCCGATCAATATTTTTTACAATATCCCATGGATGACCAAGGGTACACAGCAAAAAATAAAGACTAAAAGTTAGCGATTAACGTGTTCGATTAAAAAAAGAACTTTTAAAATCGTTGAAGAGCAAATAACGTGTTTTCTTGTTAATCGCCGCCAGAGTAACTGTAAATTCGGCTGAACAGTGGAAAAACGCTATATTTATTAATCGTTTGGTACATGTTCCGTACTTTTACTCGTAATTCGGAGCAAAACGTTCTGGTTCACAGATTAAAATTTACCGCAAACAACGACGTGATCACAACGCAAAATGGCCCCCTTTGAGCCCTGCAGCGATAGAGACATTGCTGCATTGTTATATCTTTGGGGACTACCTGGACTTATTTGTATATTCAAAGGTAAATTTAATTGTTAATTTTGGTAAATGCTGAACTGGCGTTGTGTTATGAGGTAGGACGAATCTGTGTTACACACTGATGTAGAATGGAATTTGCATGTCGTTTCTTTTTAACGCATAGCAATTCTTTTCCTGTGTTAAAGTCCCAGTAAATTATATATCATTGTAAAGCTATGATTGTAAGGATTGTCAACAAACCACAAAAAAGTGGATATACAGGGTGGAACAAATGTCATATAGGGTGTAAGTATAGAATTTCATGCAAAAATGGTACCATAATTGATTTCATCATATCTTTATAACTGTATGTAATTCAATAATCTGACCCCTCGATATATGAAGGGGGTGCTATATACTTTTAAATAAACCAAACTTGTAATGAAGGAATTTGCTTCTGTACTGAGCTATAGTGTGATCAAATATTATTTAAAAGTCAATTGGAATCCATTACTACAAATACCAATTTATATGTCTTCATCCAAAATTTCTTTTCATAATCATCCACAATTTCTTTTCATAATCACTGATTTATCATTTGTTCATAAACAATAACCCTTCAGTAGGTACAACGACAGGTAATAGCCAATACTTATAATGCACCGTATAGTTGCCTCATTGATGCAATGGTTGTATCAGGTATGTATGCATTATGCATACATACTTGCTACAACCATATGATCCTCGCACCCCCACACAGCGCCATTTGAATGCAATTATTTCAAAAAGTAAAGAATAATTGAATATGAAAGAATGGGGACATATAGCCGGATAAATTGTCAAGGTTATGGTCCATAAACCAGATCAATTGACCACTCCTATCTGAAATTATGGTATAAATACTCCTGATTTTTACCTAAAACTGTAACGCCTCCACCCTTTTACATACCTCACCTACTGACATTAGGCCAACTATCAAATGACGATGCATTGTCCACTCCAGCAAACATAATACGGTAAGCTTTTGTACACAGGCCACTGATATGATCACCAAGCAGAACGAAGTTTATTGTCTGTGTTGCGCCGCACAATTACAAACAATAGTAAACGAGACAGGGGAATACGGAATATGCGAACAGCCAATGGATACTAGGCCTAAAGCAGCGCTGATCTTTACTGTACGTGTTTCATCGACATACTACTGTTTTGTCTTCGTTGCTCATCTTTTTCTGCACCTTCTGAGCCACAGGATTTATTTAAAGGGTGTACTAGTCCATGCTTGGCTTGTAAAATTTGACAGGCCAAGTAGACCAATAAGCAGTGTTGATATGAATAATAAAGTTTGATGGTTCAGCACTTTAAAACCAAAATTAATAATAACATTTATTATTGAATATAGAAATAAATTCAGGTAGTCCCCATGGGGGACCATGCATAGATTTAACAATGCCTCCATCTCCATGCCTTTCATTTAATCAGTAATCGATTAAGTTTGAAATTTTACTCAACATGGGAGTAAAAAGGGAACTAGTCTACCATGGAGTAATTTTTGCTCAACCTTTCAGATTAAAATATTTACTTTTTTAAAAGATTAAACAATTTAATCAACAGGAGAGTAATCCTTTAATCTAGCAACATCGATTAAAAATTACATTTCAATTACTCTGTGTTTGCATTTCAAAGGTCTTTGATAAAGCTCGGCTATAGTGTTTTCTTAATTACAAACCTAGAAACACATAGGCAATACGCTGTGAGCAGGGTTAAAGGGGCAAAGTGACCCAAAAGGCGGTTTATATACCAATAGTTTAAAAAGCAAACTATTGAGACCTCTGTATGAAGGCCAACCACTGTCTTCTTGAATGAATGTGACATCACAAAACGCTTTCAAATCTATAGATACATCCAAACTTCATTAATTTTTTTCTTCCGGAATGCAGTTTTCTTTTCTTTGTTTTTTGTGTACTTTATTAACAATTTGGTTTTCTGACCGGCGTTAAAATTGGAACATAGAAGAACATATGATGCATACAATGCATACCCGTTTGACGGTAAGCTACGACAAATAAATGCGGTTAAAATAGAAACTAGTGTATTGATCTGAAAGCAACAAATGAATAAAATGCAAGGATAGCAAATTTCAATATAAGAATCATCCATATTGTGAAAAAGAATTTGTTAAATGGAGTGTTAGTGACTTGTTGATTTCAGGAAATGCTGGCTAAAAATATAAGTAATTCCAGCCATCGTGAGCTTGAAGGTTACCCCTCTTTATGGCGAAATAAGAATGCAGTACCAGAAATACTGAATGAAAACATAGTTTTCACTCCATTTCTAATTGTAAACTTCTCTTAAATGTAGCACTTATTATTTTTATTTTATTTGTAATTGTAGACTTCTCTTAAATGTAGCACTTGTAGAACGACTGGCAGGAAGAACACCAGTCGTTGAGTGGACTGTTGCGACATGTTCAAGTGCAAATCAGCGAACACTTACGTAAGTGGTATTTGCTTAATTCATGTCCATGACGTTGTTCATTTGTAAACGCTGTAAGGCCTCTGTTTAGAACAATGACATCAATAACAGGAAGGTCGGTGTCTAAATTCGTGTGAACACAAAATGAAGAGTGCTTTACATAATTTGTTATATTTTATTTGTACATGTATATGTAACATCTCCAAATAACATTATTTTAGAAGAAGTAAGCCCCTCCCCTTATTTCATAAAATATAGCAGTGGCAATAATACAAATTTATGATATCTATATTGTAAACTATCATCATGCAACTACAGAGCGTACTTAGTAGCATATCTATGCTATAATCAAATGTACCTGATATAACGGTTCAAATAAAAATGTGACTATCAACTAAACATCAGTCATAAATTTTCCTTAAAGATATTGTAGGCCTTATAAGGTGTATTTATTTGTGATGGGAACTATTCTAAAACAGGTTGACGTATTTGTTTTGAAATACAGAAGTTGTGAAAATACATGTTTTCCTCAAATTCACAAGGTTTACTGTAAACATAATAAATGTTTACATACTTCAAACGATATATAGCCATGAATGCTTCAAATAAAACATCACGTTCATTTTTCTCCGACTTTTTAAACCGTATGTTAAAAGCATGCTTGCATTTTTCTAAATACTGATTTGAAAAAAACTTGGGTCAACTAAAAATGACAACAAACTTAAACAATCTCTTAAGTGTTATCTGACTTTACTCAAGGGAAAAGGTATGAAATGGAATAATGTATACTAAGTAAATTGCACGGGCAATAACCAGATAACACCACTTAAATAAGAAGTAATCACTAGCGGGGATAAAATGGAGCCTCAATTTGTTAATGAATTGCTTTTTGAGATGAAAATAAGTAATAAGATATAATAGCCTCGTCTTTGCATGCAATGCCGCTAAAGATTTTGCGGGATAATCCAAACACATGGCATTAACAGTTCAAGGGCTGTATCCGTATCATTATTTCAAGATATTGAGAACACAAGATTCAAAGATTTTAGGGTAGTTACAAGATGAAGCAAACGTATTCAATTATTGGTTTATGTGGCAGCCCATTAGAACATTTTCTACATTAAACGATGCAATCATTTCAGTGGTATATGGGGCTCGACTGAGACGTAGATATATCTTTATTTGTTGCTTAAGCTTATTTTTAATAATAAGAAGATGACGGGCTCATGTATGGAACCTGAAGATTCCGTGTCTTCAATATATTAGAAGAAAAAAACAGAACATAATGTATGTGTATATATAACTTTTCCAGGAGGTTTAACAGGAGGTTAAAGGAGCTTGGTTTAACATGATGACAAAGAGCCTAATCTGTGTCTAGACTCAAATTAAAAGCTACGGCACTCAAAACGATAAAATACCATTTTATTCCGTAACTATGTTCATTTTTAGTGTGATATTCTATAATGACATGCAGCTTTGTCTATTTGGTGAATACCATGACATACGTATTGCGTTACATACTAATAGCAATTAGCTTATTTGTAACTTGACAACGTTTTCAGTATTAACAATTCGGATTTCTCCGTATTATTGAAACGTGTGCACGGGCTAGGCCCTTTATGTGATCATGAAAAGCATTGAAAAATCTATCAGACGAAAATTATTTGGTGCATTGCTTTACTCGTCTGATTAGGCTACTAGCACAATAATAGTCATAAAATGACAATTTTATTAATCAACATGTCGGATTTCTCCGTATTATTCAGTATTATGCGACCTTAATAGTTAATGCCAATGTTTGTGTTTTACATTAATGTTCGCTTTCGCTTGCGCTTTCGATTTTTACACTAAGCCCGTGTAGCGCACCAAATAAGTTTGCAATACATGCATGGTTATGTTATTCCTGAAGTGATGTTAAACATATAATGATGTCATTACTTTCTATCAAATAGACGATCTTATGCATAAGGGATTGTTTAGAACTTGCAAAATAGTATACTTCGAAATTTGCGGAGCATACGTTGTGATATTGCTGCAGAAACGATATTATTTTATCCTATGTATTTTGCACATTCTGATAATCTATTTTCATTCACATTATCATCCCACCTTATATGAGGTTGGTATTGCTAACGGGTTCGTAAGAATGTGCCATTCCAAATCTTACAATATGTGGGTACTTTACTCCTTTGTTTCAGGGTTAGATGTAATATGAAGTTGAACATGGTTTATCTTAATGACATGGAAAACGTGAACAATCTTTTGATTGGGATACTGTTTCGTATGATACAGTTGTAGGATATGTCTGTTGACAATATTGTTTGCTTTCGCGGCAGAAGGATGCATCAGTCGGCTCCCAAATGTGTTCGTTAATTGTGGCATACCTGATGTATACTTTAAAGTATGCATTGACCAACATGTGAGTGCCGACAACTGCATCATTTTGCCACGGTGGGACACATATGTTAAAGGCCATAGTTATAATAAAAAGTAGTTTAGCTGCAGAGTGAGGTTTTGTTGCCTCAATCATTCATTCCAAAGGTAAAATTTCACTGAAGGGAGTAACTTAAAAGGCCACAGTTTACCAATAGTGCTATTCTATGACCTGTCATCGACCGACAGAATACCATTATTCATCCACCTGGTCAAAAAGATTTCTTTACCAATGGAAATTCACGAGAATTAAAACACAAACATGTATCACTAGTTTTATCAAGGGGTGCATATTTTAAGCCTATTGCCACATTTTATTCAACTAATGACCGCTGTTGTTTACATAACAATCAAATCACGATTTCACTTCGCCGCAAAAGAATGGCACTGACACTGATTATAATAAATAGATAACAAAAATGCTGATATTTTCTTTGTTTGAGATTGATCAATTCGTAAACTTTGGATTTATATATTGTATGCGATTGTAAATATCCTCTTGGAGCCTCTCTTAGGTCGAATATTTCAAATATTTATTCTTTGAATAAATTTAAAAAGGCCTTTGATGAAGTGTGGCTGTAGTGTTTTTAATTACAAATCAGGAACACATAAGCAATACGCTGTGGGCAGGGTTTAAAGTGTAGAGTGTCCAAGAGGCGGGCTGATAAACTAACAGTTTTAAGCTAAACCATTGCAACATAGAAACGTTTTCAAAGATAAATATATATGGCTTTCAAAACGCTTTCTACGGGATGATCAATTTTAAGTATATAAAATTTGGAAATGTTAATTAGTTGACAATCAATATGAGATATAGTTACATCCTATTCTATAAACAAAACACTAGGTTGATATATCAATGTATTTCGATTGTAAATTTATATAGAGTTGAGATGTTTTTGTGAAATGAATCAAAGTAAATCTTTATCGCATTTTATCACCGTTTAAAAGGATCTTATCAAATACGTTACGTGTTGGGGATAAAATATCATATGAAAAGGAAAGGCTGTTATAAATTTGCCCATGTAACTAATCTTCAATATTGCTCAATCGAATATTATCACAGATTTTGTGAAGAAATTTTACACACCATGTATAATTCTTTTCAAACGTGAAATGAGCACTATAACACACCTCCCAGTCACAAATAGAATTGTTTTCTATAAATGTAATAACTTAAACAACCAAAGCACCTATTTCAAGAAACACAGTCTTTGATATAGCCTCATTAAAAACGAAGGTTTAGAGTATTCTACAAAACCAAAGACCAAAGTGGTACACAAATGCTTGAGGATGTGCCTTTTGGAAGTAATAGGCCCGGTGGGAACAATGTTTGTATATAAAACCACCTCTAGCACCTCAACTACAGACGTTCTAAAGACCAAAATTGTCATAGATGCTACACGACTTGAGATAATCATACTAAGGCCTAGGACTAAGACCAAAAAAGCTGTGTATATACGTGTGAGATTACCTATAGCATTAAAACTGCAGTAGTCCAAAGGACCTAAGTATGTAAATTGATGCCTAGTGACTTGAAGAATTACCTTAGGATAGTCTTGGCCCTAAAAAGACCTATTGTATCCCTAGGGGCCAGCACATGCATAGATGTTCTGGAGTTGACTAGTTATTGATGTCATTGTCCTCAAAAGAGGCCTTCAAATATGAACAACGACATGGACATGAATTAACCAAATACAACTGATATAAGTGTTTCTTGATGTCGCAACGGACCACATAAGGAGTGATATGCTTCCTGCCCCAAGTCCTCCTAGAGGTACTGTGTTTAAAGGAAGTCTACTGTTAGAAATAAAGTAGAAGCTATCTTCTCTTCAACAGATTTTCAATTTGGTATTTTGTGCTACAGCAGATGTTAATTTGAGTATTCAAGAGTTTTCAAACACGTAGCGGCTATATTCACTCATTTTTCATATGATGTTGTTACCACGGCACGTCTTTGATGAGATCCTTTCAAACAGCGACAAAATGCGTTAAATTAATTTGATCTACTTTCAAGTAGACGTGTCAATTCTAGATTATACAGTCGAAATAAATTGATATCTATATGAATATGATGTCTTGGGTAGGGTTTTACGTATCTTATCAAATATTGTTTGATAACTGATTAAAATTCCCAAATACTTCTTCAAATGAATCAATTTTGTCAATCTATAGTTGGAATGGTTCGGCTGTAAACTACTGTTATACTGAGCCACCTCTTTGGTCATACTGTTATACTGAGCCACCTCTTTGGTCACTCTGCTCTTGTAACCCTGCCCAAAGCGTATTGCGTATGCGTTTCTGATGTTTTTTCATTAAAAAAACACTATAGCTACGCTTTATCAAAGGCCTTTGAAATTCAAAGACAGAGTAATTGCAATGTCCAACCTAAGAGAGGCGTCGAGTGTAATCAAAGGCCGAGAAATGATCACATGAGTACACAGACTCAAATAATGTGTCTGGTTCTTAATGTGTCTTCGTGTCCATTTTACGTAAAGAGTCGTTTCCTCTTGATTACACATCATTCTCTTGAATTTCTATCGGTAAAGATATTTCTTTGAACAGACTGTTGTGTTCAGAAATTGAATAAATTGAATAATAGAAACATAACATATTACGGTATTTCAAACTTATTGGAATTTGCTATTCTGTCGGTCGGAGACATGTCATAGAATGACACTATTGACTATTGTTCAATTGTGTCATAATTATATGGAAGTTCTAAGTTGAACACTCTGGAGTAAAAGATTACGTTTGAGTTAACAATTGAAGCAACACAATGTCACTATACAATTAAACTACTTTTTATTGTTATTCGAAGTAAATTGCCCGCTCAATTAGTTCATAGATGATGCAAAACAGTTTTGGAATGGCAAATTCATACAACCTTATACCGTAACCTAATACATAACCATAGGTAATATTGTGAATGATAATAGACGATCGGATTGCTCAAAACAGATGGATATACTAATGCGTTGTTCTAAATCTTTAGTAATAAAACAAAGAGTCAGCATAACGTACAGGTTTAATGTTTAATCTGTAAGAAAAAAATTATGAAAGCATATACTCTACTAACAAGATACAAGAAAATAACATGATAGCACAGAGAACAATTCGAGCTAATTCGTTTCCCTTCCTCTTTTCTTTTCCATAAACATTGATTTTTTAAAATGTTTATTTTATCTTTTGCATACACGCATTGTAGCTAAATATATTTTGTTAACACAT